>KL286123.1:36359-51831 GCA_000699545.1 Podiceps cristatus | reverse complement strand
TCGGCAGCGCGGCCTTGCCCGGCTGCCCCGAGAAATGCACTGCCTTCACAGGAGCCGCCTCTGCCCTCTGCAAACACTGTAATGACAAGCCTTGACTTCTGGCTGCTCTGGGCTTCTTGGTTTTCTTTGCTTTGCTTTTTCTTTTTTTTTTTTTTTTACACACTTTTCTTTCCGCTACCATCAGTCCTGGCTTCCTACCATCAGTTAAGTCTGGGTTTTCTTTTTTGTTTGCTTCTCTTAAATAACCCTCCTCCCCACACCCCATTTGGAAATATTTGGCAGTTTACATGGACCCAAACCCCACCCGCTTCCAACTTTTAGTTACCCCCCACATGCAACTTCATTTGTAGAGTTATTTCCTTCCCAGCCTGTTAGTGGACTGTGAGCGTAACGTTGCTTTTCTGCTTGCTCTGATCTACAAAGTTGTTGAGCAGCTTTTAAACTAAACTATAGAAAAACAGGGAGGGTGAGAAATCTGGAAATGGAAACCTCAGTGAGTTTTCTTTGGAATGATTGACCTGTGTTAAAAATAGCTTAAAAGGAGGCAGGGGGAGCAAAATCCAGCTGCAAAACTATGCAATGTTTCAGAATCACCAGGGGTGTCCTGGGTAGCCCGCTAGGGTTGGACTGCATCCGCAAATCCCAATGAAAATGTCATTTGGTCAGTTCATGGGAGGGGGGAATTTCGTGCTCTTGATAAAACAATAGAAGCTTCAAAATAAGATGCTTTTGGCTTTTTTACTCAAAAAAAAAAGAGAAAACAACCCATTCTTGAACTGAGAGGAACCTGTGATTGTATGCTAATGCTTGCTTTTGCCTGTTTCTCAGCTTGGTTAAGTTTTCCAAAGTCATTGCTCATGATAAAGCAAAAGGTCACTTAACGTATTTATATGTATTTATAATAAATAAGATATGAATAACCACTTTCTCTGTCCTACATATGTCTAAAACCAGCTGACAGTCAAACAAAACCCCTGTTGAAGTAAGGTAAAGCGGAGACGGCTGTGGCGGTCCTCTGTGGAGCAGCAGCATTGTGAAGTTGGGTGAATGATCGGGATACTTGGAAAAACCTTACGGACTTTCAGCTCCTTATCAGCAGGGATTTGGTTTTTCTCCAGTTTCTCATGAATTGTGAGCACACAAAAAAAATGCTGTTTATGCCTGACACTTAGAGTTAAGTAGGTAGAGATTTAGCTGGTGTGTTTTGACACTCGCTGGAGAATGCTGTGCCCTAAAAGCGGTGTTTAAAAGGGGTTATTGTAGCATCGAGCTTAGCTCCGAAGACACCCGTGTAAAACGGGGGAAGGAAATCGCTTAAAGACTTTGCTTATCCCTTTGGCTTGGTTTTCTGTTATATCTACAGCTTAACTCCAGACCTACGCGTGGGGTTTGGGCCACTTGATATCATGACTAAACTAATAATCTCTTGCCAAGTATTGACTGTGTTAGTACAAGTTACAAAGCGAGTTCCTCGCTGGCTAAGTTTATGATGTTGGTCGTGTTGGTTTACTTTGGTTTTCTGTTTTACGATGTTTAACGCTTTGGTGCCTTGTATGCTTCACTAGTCATTATATAATAATAATAATTGAGGTGCTTTCAGTGATTTCTGTTCAGATGGGAATACCCACCCAATGTCAGAGCAACCGCGTAAACTGGTACAGTCGCAGCCTGAGGGGCTAGAGCTGTCCGTGGCCATTTGTGTTAGGAGTGGGGTGTAACTATTTAGGGTTATTAAACCAATTTCCATGCCTGTCGCTAGTGTTATGCTAATTTGAAAAGGACTGCCATCCCTCTAAAGCCGCTTGTCTATGGCACTTAATTTTAATTAATACGTTTCCAAAAGACTTTTTGTGTTTGGAAAACGAAGTGTGTGATTAAGCCTCATTCATAAAGACATATGTTTAAAACTGGTTCCTGCTCATTTCCATTTTTATATCTTCATTTCTTCTTTTTTTTACAGAATAGTTTTGCAGAACAGTTTATCTGTTGTACCTTTTTCCATAAAAGAAAATCTTGAGAATACTCTTAAAAGGCATCTGATGAAGTGAAAGCCGACCAAAACGACTACTGAAGCAAAAATGGCTGGAAACTGCAAATCAGCAAAGGTCATTTAAAATTTTGCAGACTGAGTTGTTGCTAGATAATATTTTGAAGAAAAGGTCAGTTTAATAGAGAATCATGATTTTGGGGTAAACGTTTATTACTTCTGGTTAAAATTATAGCAGATTGAGCAGTTGGGAATATTTAAATAGAGATCAGTTTAACTGTTCATTTTTCACAAAAGCTAAAATAGTTGGAGAGTAAAGTAGTTAACAGATTAACCAAACCCATATTTAATATTAAAGACTTGTACTAATAATAATGGAATTTATAATTGCTTCTTTCTCAAATAATTACGGCAAAAGTGGTTCACTAATTTCAGAGCCTAGAAAAAGTCTTCATAGTCTTGGAGACAAGCTATTTTTGGAAAAATGGTTTTTAGTACAGTGATTGTTTAATTCTTTTCCTGTAACTTACATGAGTAAAAAGCTTGCTCGTATTACTGTATCTACCTAGAATCCTAAAAATCCACCTTCTGAGAGTCCTTGAAGTATTCAGAAGGCTCCCTGAGAGCCCACTTTGAATTAAACAGTCTCAGGAGGCTAAATGTGGGATTTCAAATATGAAAGATCAAATCTGCATTAAAGAAAATCTTGATGGAGGAAACAGGAGGCTTGAGTATCTAAATGCTGTTAAAAGGCTAGGTGTTAAAAACAGAAATGTAGAACTTATCAAAGCAATACTAGAGGAGCCTGTAAATCGTTATTAAAATCAACTTAAAAGTACAAGGGGTTTTAATTCAAAAGTAAAAAAAAAAAAAAAGAAATGCAATCATAACTTTTCCTGCAGCAAATAGTATTTAAACTAAAAGTTGACCAACTTCTCAGTCAATCTGAAAGTTCAGTCCTGTGAGTTGCTTCTAGCCACCGCAGACTTGCAGGATTTTACCTCTTCTCACGCAGCATTGAAACCCGTACTGAGCCCTTCGGGTTTCCCATTGACAGGAAGGCATCTAGTTCGATGTGATTTGTGCTTTGTTCTCAGCTGCTGCGAAAACCACTGCCAAGTGAATGCCTAATACTGCTGGAAAGACGATTTTGTTGGGAGGGGCTAAACTAGCATCTGAGTATTGCATTTGTGTGTGTGAAGCATCGGTGCTAACCTTGCAAATGTGCATGGTTATCCCGGGGATGAGATCCTGAGACCTGACATTTGGTTTTCCCCTTCTCTGGCATATGGAAAAAAACCAACCAAACAAAAAACAAAAAAAACCCACACCAACCTTATTTTGTGTACTGTGTAAGGTTTTAAGTGTCTGCTTCTGGTTGGTGTTTCAGAGAATATAAAGGGAGGACTTCAAAATACTGAAGATCTTTCTTTCTGCTCAGATGTTCTTGTCATGGTGCCCATTTTTTTTCCAAGAAGGATTTGTGGTGTATGCTCAGATGGAACTGAAATACAGATCGCGTGTTCTAATGTACTCATTATCCTGGTATGTTCATGCTTTGAAGAAAACATAATGCCAACTTTTAATTAAAGATAATATATTGTTTTCTAACCTCGCTTAGTTGTTCTTTGAACCTCAAGAATGATCAGCGTGAGGTGTCATTAGGAAGCGATGCAAAGGGGAGATGCTGCTCCGCTCTCCTGCTTATTTTAAGCTGCGTAATTCTAGTTGCTAACCAAAAGTAAGGCTTTGCTAACCAACACGTAGAACCTCACTAAGAGGGAGTTGGAATCTGCTCAGTTTGCACTGCATCGGTCAAGGTTTAATGTTGAGCTTGCAAGGTAAAATCTTGTATAATCAAATACAGGGAAGCAACAGGTTTGAAGATGGATGGTCTGGAAGTTGGCTGTCCGCTTCAGATACCAGCGAAAAGTTAAATCAGTTGGAGTTCCTCAAAAGACACCATAAGAATCGTGCGGTTTTCATTGTTCTTTAATCCATAAAACTGATTTTCTGACCTACTGTCATGGTAACTGAATATTGCTGCGATGCTGAGCTTGTTTCCGAGAGTTTAGAAAGTGATTGGTCCATTGTTCTCAGATCATTTGGGGGCATTTTTCTTTACATATACATTTCTATAATTTCCATTTTGAAGTAGTAGTTGACACTTTTACAAGGGTGAAATGAATGTAGGGGCTAATCCTGCTGCCATTTTATTAGTTGGTGGCATTTCTGGTGGTATCAGTGACAGCAAGATGGGGCCTGATGCTCCAGAGCGCAGTGATGGGTTCCAAAACCACCATAATGCTGGCTGGTGTCTTCGAGAGGCTCCAGATGACCGGAAAAATCTGTCCAGGCTTTATCCCTTCACTGTCTTAGCCTTGTAGCATAACTGCAAAGCGTGGGGCTCGGCGGATAAAGACCTCGCTTAAAAGCTTTCACAGTTCTTCAGACCAAACCTTATTGCCAGCTCAGCAACGAGAGGATCGCGGTGCGGGTCCTGCAAGGCTGAGATCTCGCTGGGGGGGTCTCTAGTCGAGTTTTCCACAACTAGCGTTATTTGACTTAGCGTTTGGGAGAACAAAGCCAGGCATTTCACGTTGCGCTCTTCCCTCCTGCTTCTACAACATATGTTCAAACAAGAGTCTTGCCTGGACGTACTCCTGAAAGTGCGAGGTCGGACTTCGCAGTGTTACTGAAATTTATTTTTGCTTATGTGTGTTGCCTGCCGTGTGAATTCCCAGCAGCGGAATCATTGCTCGGATCGCCAACAGGTGAAAAAGCTTTTAAAGAATGCTAAATATGCCAACCAATATTTTTAATTTTCAAAACTGCTTTTGCTCTCATTGTCTCTCATTTCATAGAATTTTGATTAGTATTGCACCGTAGAAAAGTTGGGGGTTTTTTTGTTTTCACTAATCCTGATTAAGGCTAGAAAAGACTCTTGATTGCAGTAATTTTAATAATGTAAATTTGTGATACGTCTTTAGTCTTTAATCCCCTTTGGCATTTCATTCAAAGAGAGATGAAAAAGTCAGGGATTTACAACATTTAAATCAGTCATTCCATGCATGCTTCTCAGGCAGTTTTTCTCCTACCTGAAATAAAAAATACCTAATGGATATATAACAAAATATTTTGCTCTTAAATTAGAAATACATTTTTATGGGTTTTGTAAAAAAAAAAAAAAAAATAGCTTAATATGAAGCATTTTCTCTTTACAATAAAGCATATGTGTGTAAGAGAAAATGGAAACAAGTATCAAAACTAAGAATATATTTGAGATCTTTGCCATTCATTCAGATGTTTCAAAGTATGATTTTCACAACGAACTTTATAATCTTTTCATAGTGAAACCTATTAATTCTTTTACTTGTTAACTCAAATTTTTATTTCTATTTGTATTTATATATAATTTTTAAATGATCTAATTATTTTTTTAAAAAATATTCCTAGCTTCATTTAACAATAGTAAAATTTGAGTTAATGTTTGTTCCTGAAAGGCTAAATGATTTTGAGCATAATTCTCAATTTCTTTAAGGCCAAATAGATTAATCTTAAGTATTAGTGTTAAAATAAATTAATTTGTAGAGATATTTAGCTAAGCAGTTTCAGACAAAAAAAAAAAAAGGGGGCTAATTTTTTTGCTATACTTAAGGTAGTGAAATTTGCAGAACAAAGACGGGCAGAAGACAAACCACAAGTGCGTAACGTCTTGCACAACAGAGGAGGAGCAAGCTGGTTTTCAAGCTCCCTGCCCTAGTGAAACAGTTTATATATATTTATTATTTAACAGGTTATTTTCATTTTTAAGTCTTTAATTTCATCAGTGATTCATGTCCATTAAAATCTGTTTCGTTAATGCCATTTGTATTTGCTTAATTGCTGTTTCCCCCCGGTAACGCTAATGTTTTGTGTGTTTATTGATACGGAATAGTCCTATGAATATAACCCAACCTTCCTCAGCTACCAATGGGAAAAAAGACTATCTGCTCTTTTGCCTTAAGTATTTCAAAGGGAAAAACATGGCTGAGCAAAAAAACATCACCCCAGTTTTTCCTCCAAGCCCACTTTTGTCTAAAGTAATGAGGCCATAGTCAGTTGGCTCCAAAAAGCGTTGTGATTTAGTGTGACGTACAGTGAATCATTGCAGATCCATTCGGACTGCATTCGTTATTTTAATGAGACGGAGGCAAATCTGTTTTTTGGCCGCAAACCTTAAGATGCAAGCATAATGCGAAATGTTTGTTGATTGCCACAAGGCAACTGACATTATAGATTTTTATCGCCATCATTATGTGGCTTAAAACTCGCCACATCCCAAGATATTTAGCCCCTTCCCTTTTCTCCTGCAAATGACAGGAAAGTTGCAATGCTGACATTTAAAAGCAAAAAGGCCATCTATCTAATTTCTGCTCTTATTAAAACCTGACGTTGCATCCTAGGGTCTGGGGTGGTTGTGTTTGGGTTTTGTTTGTGTGTTGTTTTTTTAATATTATTATTCTCGTTTTCCCAGAGGAGCAGGAAAACCCCCACCGCAACGCGGTCACCCAAAAAAGGTCACATTCAGTTGGGCGACAGCAGTACTAGGTCCCCACCAGCCGTTGCTTGATGTAGTATAAGAAATGACAATGAGGCAGGCATATCTTTGCACAAACAGTAATCACAGTAATGGTGTTCATCAGAATTTACTAGTGCCGAACTTTTCTATGGTCTGTAGTAAGGTTTCCTCTTCCGTGGTACCAGTAAGGAATTTATTGTGCTTGTATTTGCCTTCAAGAAAACAGCAGTCAATTGGCTATCGAAGAAAAAAAACTTTCCAAATTAGGTTACACGGGTAACTGTGGTTGCACGTGTGGCATGTTTATCTGTGTAAAATGCACATCCGCATGCGTGTGTTGGTGCATATTTATAATATCTTCATGTACATTGCACCCATGCGTGCATGAACTAATATTACTAAAATTTATTTATCCAATGTCTCTTTTTCCCATCAATTGTTGGTGGCTTTGCTATGTTGTCATGGAACTTTGTCCTACATCCTTTGCCTAAAAACCATTGGTCTCCTGAAAAATTGCTTTGACCTGACAAACTGATGAATAATATTTTTCATCACTTTATTTTACCCTTAAAAAATTTACAAAGGGATGTTTTGGGACAGGACAGGGTGTTAGTTGCCCGTTCTGCCATCGGCAGCTTCACAGCAAGAACGACGGAGAACTGGCGCATCTTTGCTTTTCCTGGTTCCCAAACGCACGCATCCTGGTTTTATTGATTTGCTAAAAGTCAGCGTCATGCCGTGCGCTCTTCAGAGATGTCATGAAGAAATCCTTATGCCACCGATTTGAGAATTACGTTACCTTAAGTATTTTTTATCTCCTGGCAGCTTCAGTGTAAAGCAAACTCCGCAGCTGACAGCCGTAGTGGGTGCGCTCGGTGTTTGCAGCAGAACTGAGGCTGTAGGGGAAAAAGATGAAAATCTCTTGCAAAATGTTAAAATGGCTGCTGACTTGGAGGCCTCTGGGTTAGTTTTACATCCTTTCCAGTGTCCAAGAAAATACAATTTTACTTCTAACAAGTTTTTTCCCCTTGGCTTTTTCCCCTCTCTTGCCTCAATCTGTTACCTGGAAGATTTGAGGACAGAAAACACTTTAGTTACAGGAGCTCTATTACTCCTAACGGTTCTTTTTGCAATTGAATGTGGCATCGTATAGAATAATCTTGGTACTGGGAGAGGGTACGACGTAGGCAAGCTTATTCCTGTATGCCTTGACTCCTCTCTCGGGTGCTTGTTTGTAGCAGTTCACAAATACCCTTTTTGGGGGGTAAGCAATGCAGCAAAGAGCACCTTTTCTCAAGTGTGTCTCTCTTTTGCAGACGTTTGGGGTCCATCTTCTATTTTACTTCATGAAAAGCAAAACCAAAATCCCTTGTCAGGCAAGGGATTTTCCTTTCCTTTTTGAGCTCTCGTGTGCACTTGTTAGGACCAGACTGCTTGGTGAAGTTCTCATTCTTGCAAATTATCTCCCCTGTAAATGCTCCTGCCCTCGGTGGGGTTCTGGTCCAGCCTGCAAACAGAATACTTTCTGTATAAATATGTGAAAAAATAATTCTCGACCACATTGAGTGTGCATGCCTGTAGATACTTACTTGGGTTTGGTTTTAGAGTTAAACCAAATTGGGATGCAGCATCTGATCATTTTAGCAAAATTCTGTTGCTTTTGACTTCCCTCTCCAGTTGCCTTGCCCTGAGGCACAGAAAAGATCAAGGCGTTTGCCCATGGACACACACTGACTTGAGTGAGTGGCTCACCGTATTTGAATTCAGATGATCTTAGCTTGCTGCCTTCCTAAATAAGCCTCGGCAGCAGCAGCGCTGGCATCTGCTTGCTCTCTCCGCACGCTCGCGGTCCCCGGAAGACTGAGCCTCTGTGGTGGTGATGGTGTCACCCAAGTCACCTCCTGGCTCCTTCTGGAGCAGTGACAGCCCATGGAAAAGGAGGTGTAGCCACATCTTGGCTATTTTCTAGCGGTGTCCTGCTGCTGTGCTAGCCCGAGGCGATTTGAACCTACCCCGGGGACCAGTCAGTCCCCAGCTGCTTCCGGAGTGGAGAAGCATAAAGGTGGCTTCAAGCCACCTTTGTTCTTCAATCCTCGTCTTGCACTGAGCGCAGGCGAGTCATAGGGGAGAATCTGGGCCAGAGTTTATGAAATGCTTTGCTGTAGAAACATGCCCTTGCTGCAAAACGCAGCTTTCTGGTTCTCTGAGCTCCTGTCTCCACGCCCTTCGCTTCTTTGCCCTGAAAGGGGGGAGATGGCAAAGACTCCAGCCAAGATCCCGGCTCGCTCTGGGAAAGCGCCAGTCTGTAACACAAAGTGTCGTCGCAGGGCTGGCCTTTGCTGCTTCCTCTGCGTCTCTGTCGCTGCAGGAGCCGCGGGCTGCTGCCCCAGAGAGGGTCCTGCGCAAAGCTGGCGGCCCCAGGAGATCAGGAAGACTGATACGCAGTGGGAGGAGGAGGTGGTATCGCTGGCCGAACAGCTCTGGTTTTCTTTCGACAAGGAAAACAGGCACCCCTAGCAGGGGGGGTTTATTCATATAGTCACATCCCTACTTCAGCCTAGCCTGTGGTTCTGAACCGGCCTCGGTTTGCTCTCGCTCGTCTGGGTGTGATTATACTCACACAGCTGTAATTCCTCTCCCAGTTTGACACACAACCTTTGGTTTTCATTCCACGGAGTTAAACTGTTTCATACACTCACTGATTTTGCACCAGTACTCCTCTCCTAACTCAGGGACCTTCTAATTTTCAGATGATACAAGTGCTAGCCTCACAAAATTCCCTTTTTGTGATCAGCATCATTTGGGCAGTCGACTTCTAACACTTCATTTCTGTTCTCTGGCCCTTCCCAAGATTTCCTGTGTAACACCCAACATTGCTGATGATGCACACACGTTTCTGCTGGCTGAAACACTTTTAAAGGCTGGTTTTAGTTGTCTGAACTGAAAGAACTATTTTTGCCTACCCGATGGCATTAAAGACTCTGCTAGGAAATGAGGTGAGGAGCGCTCTGGTCAAAAGGAGACAACCCAGGTGACCAGGTAAGGCACAGAAGATATTTTATCCAACCCAGATGAAAAAATGTATCTCTGCTCATTTGCTGAATGTAGCAGCTATGCTCCACACGCGTGTAAGTCCCGTCAGGTCCTGCAGTAGTAGTAATGCTCATCTTTTGCACTTTGATATAATTTTAAACCTTCTAAAAGCTCCTCCAAGGGGCTGCAGGTTGGGCTTTTGTTGGGATATGGCCAACAGAAAGTGGATCAGCCTGGTAGTGATGTGCAGGGTATCTGCTCAGACAAGGATGCCCGTAACCAGTCCGATCATGGAAAAGGCTGATATTTTTTTGTCACAAATCTTCTGATGCCTCTCTAATGACTTTCACTCTATTTGCTACGCTGGCTTATGATTCATTCACCACGTTATTCTAGCTGCTGGCCTGAAACACTCGAGTTAGACCAACAGTTTAGTCTGATCTTGTTTTCCATGTAGATATGGTTTTACCTCGAGTTTGGGGTTTCGTTTGGTCCAGCTGTTAAAATTCAGGATCAGCATACCCCACATTTGGAGGCATGGGATGGTGGAGTTCAACCCAAATATGAAAAAACCCCACTGTGGTCATTAATTTTGAGATAAGAACATGAATAGCTTGGGATAAACTGGAGACCTTTTGTTCACATAAACTCGGTCATCACAATTCAGTGATCTTGATTCTGGTATCTGTCTAGATAGCCACGGACAGAGCAGACAGAGTATCTCCATTCATTTGGGAGTCAAGAAGTGGAAATTACATGTCTTTCCTCTTCATTTTCTCTGAGAAAATCTTTTAACTAATTTATGGAGTAGTGTGCGAGCATGTGTGCGAGTAAATGAGCATGTCATGTGTCTTTGCGTGCTGGAGAAAAAATTATTTCCTGATGGCAAGATAATGGAAACATATTGGGGGTGAGAGAAGGGTTTCATTAGAAAAGCACAGCTTCAGGAATACGATTCTTGCATACGAATCGTGACTCATCTGCTCCAGACTGAAAAAAAATCACTGGGAGCCCGATTATTGTAGCTAACTCAACATCTAAAAGTCAGAGAACTAATTAAGCCTGGGCTGTCTCCGTACTGAGGAATAATAGATAACGGTTTCCCAAGGGTAATTCATGTCACTGTAGAACGGGTGGACAAGCCGCCTTCTGGGGATGCTTATCTCGCGACATTGACTGCAGAAGCTGTGCAGGTAGCTTAGAATCGACGCTCGGTTTTCAGACACCAACACGGCGAGAGCAACCCCTGCCTTACAGCCCAGTGCTAGGGCTGGAAAGGAGAGCTTCAACGGTTGCGGTTTCCTGCAGTTAGAACAACCTGGCCCCAGTAAGGAGTAAGAATACCCCATCAGCAGTAAGAATAACCCAAGGCAATGCGACATTAAAAGCAGCTTTCATTAAAGCTGCCAAGGGAAAGCGTGTGTATCTGTGGGAAGCAAGTGTGGTTGCTAAATAACATGGGAGAATAACAATGAAAGAGATAAATGGAGAGGGGTAAATGGAGTAAATTATGCCGACAAACCTCAGGGTTAAGCTCTTAAAATTGAAGGTTGCGGACAGTGCGATCAGGACACGTAATGATAATCCAGGTCAGAGCCACTTTCAGAGACCCCTTGAAAAAACCTACTGAATAACGCAAACTGAATTTATCACACAAGATATTGGAGTGGGTGAGGTCAAATTTGTACTTCTCTGTTGCCCAGGAGCCGGGAGCTGAACGCGGTGATGTTACTTGCTGTAAGAAGAGGACGCACAGACCCACCGCAAAAATCAGCCAGCACAAACCTGGTGAAAAGTCCCGATTCCACAGTTATAAACCGGAAAAAAAAAACCACTGCACATACAAGATGGCATTTCATATCTGAGAACACAGCAAATAGTAATGCATTTCTGAAATGCATAGTATGGCACTGCATTATGTGCTTACACCTGATTAATGTAATGTGAAAGTGGCCTAATGCAGTATGTTATTTGTCCTGATATATTCTGGAGCTTCTGTGAACAAATATTAAAGAAGCTGTGAAGCTGTCACACTTTGTAAAGGCTACTCAAAGGTTGTAGATTTAGTAGCTACAATTTAAAAATGCAATCGTGTTTCTAAAGCATTTCTTCGCCCCGGGTGGTGCTTTCACAGACACCCAGAAGATTTTTTAATTGACGTCCATAACTCTTCCCTGGTTTGAGTAGGGCAGCAGAGGGGGCACTGATCCACAGTTGCACTGTGGTTTACTATCAAGGCTTGACGATAGTATTTCATACTTATCTACTGGAAAATACTCTTAATTTCCACTCAAGCACAGCAACTCTGCCATCCAAGATATCTACAAATCCTGAAATTCAGTGATGGAGTGAGGGTGGAGAAAGTCATCGCGTTTAACCCGTGACTATCGCATTTTTCATCCTTACAAGGACGTTAGACGCAATAAAATGAATTCTGGTGGAAGCATGTGTCTCCCTGAAGTGGGCAAATGATAGGTTAAGAGAAAGCAAATGAAAGGTAAGATTAATAGCATTTATCATGGCAGATAGACTAGCAGTTTGCTAATTAAAGATGTTAGAACATAGAAGCAGCCAAGGATCAGTGGCTTTTAATGAGGATGTTGTAGGGTGATTTAGGTCTAATTTTCTGCTTAATAAGGCTGGTTTAAAAAGTAATTTTGTTGGGATGTGACTCTCCTAAACCTGTTCATTATCAGTGATGGGACTTCACTTCAACACTCCAGGAAATGTTGTGTTTAATTAATATTGTGTCGGCAAGTGGATATGCTGACAGATGAGAAAAAAATTGATGAAGAACTTTCAAGGACATTGACTTCATTACACAGCTTCATTATAGTCTGAATAACGGGCTAAATATGTCATTGGAAAGATAATGTGCCACTTTTACCTCTTCTCTGTGTGTTGTTCGTGTAAGCAAGCAGAGTATATTTTCAAAATAGCCACTATTGGAAAAAAACAACATCAAGGGATCAGTTCTACAACATTTTCTCACTGCTTCTTTCTCTTTATGATGAACTGATGCTGGACTATTTAAAGCAAAATACTGTAGATTATTTACATTAGTTTATCGACCATTTTACTTGGACAGAATAAGACTTTAGTAAGTGACATTCTTCACCATTGGGTAATTTTCCACAACACCCCTGAGACAGGAGGAGAAATTAATTTAAAAGATTTTTATTTCTCTGCACAAAATAATAATATCCTGAGGTATAGTGATGGATTGATCGGTGTCTCCATATATCTGTTGATGGAGATAACATTTGCACATGTTTGGCCAGTTGGTCGGCAGGACAATGAATGTTTGTCCGTGCCCGTGATCTTGTATACACACATCCGGTTAACTTTATGCATCTTATGGGCTTCTTGAAGCAAAATTCAGTGTCCCAAAGGGTCCTCAATGCTTTGCCCCTACACAGGGTGATCATTTTTAGCAGTTTGAGTAAATCACAACAGGTTTGCGTATAGGCAGGGAGGGCGGAGGGAGGCAGGTCCCTACTGGCACTGTTACCTGAGCCAGGAATGCTTTTCCGATCTGCCATGCAAAAAAATTGGTACCTGGGAGGGATCTCAACTAAATCTTCCCATCTCAGCTCAGAAGAGCCACGCAGCTATCTTCATTACGCACCGAGGGACACTAGTTTTAGCCCTGAGTTAGTGGGTAGTGTATTTGCATCCTGAACTCTGCCTCTACAGCATCCTTTAACTCTTTGATGAGTGTCCTTGCAAACAAACTCATCTTTCCCCTGGCTAAGGTTAAGCTATGAGAAAATCACCCTATGGAACAGTTTGAAAAAGAGAATCTACTAAATTCAACTAATTTCTGGACCAGGGACCACTGTAGTAGTTTGCAGTTGTTTGCAGACCACCCCCCACCACCTCACCAAACTTTCAACCAGAAAATATAGCAAAGAGAATCTGTTTCAGACTAAATGATGTGACCCAGGTGTGACCTTAGAGACTTTGGGCTGGGGTCCTCTGATCTGTAGGATAAGACTTTTTGCAGCAAGAAAAAAAAAAAGCTTAAAATCTCATCTTTTAAAGAAGGGTTGGGAGAGAAAAGTACTGAGCACAGGGTCTGGAGCCATGTTTACCTGGAGGATACAAAAAAGCATCCAAAAGGTGTCTTACAAGCTTTCTAGAGAAAAACAGGTCAAGCAGCAAAGCGTTGACTTTTCCTGGGTTTCATTTGCCTCTTCTTTGAGAAATAAGACTGTTTAAAGGAAAGGGAAAAAAAAAAAAAAAAAAAAAAAAAAAAAAAAAAAAGAAAGATCAACCTTTGAAGCTGAAAGTAAAAGAAGAAAAAAATGTTTTCAATCTCAATCATTAGGGATATTAGCCAAGAGAAGAGGGCCAGACAGGGGAAAGAGAAGAGGCACTGACTGGAGGCGACAGCTGGAGTTTATCTGATGCGTCAGTTCTCTTTAACACCTCCATTTTGTGGCTGCTGTCACCTTCAGACGAGGACTTTTACAGAACGGGATTCAGTAAAACATTCTGCCGTACCAGCCCTGTTACACACCGGAGAGCTTTGTCCCCATAGCGGTATTTGCATTTACATTCACATTTCCTATAGCTGCAGGGAGACCCACACATGAGAGCACGTCTGGGTCCGCGGGCACGTGCGTAATTTGGCCCTCACCCAACACCTTTGGTCTTTGCCCACATGCCAGCAACCATTAATAATGACTCATTATTTTTCTACCCTCGGTAACAAGGAAGGCAACACTCAGCCCAACTGTTCAATGAAAGAGTAGCAGATAGCGTCCTGTCATCACCACAAAGCTGAATCCACTCCAGCACCTTATGTCTAGAGAAACTCAGTAAGACATCCCGGGTTTGGAAAAGAGGACGGGACTAATGAAAGCCGTCAATCCCCACCCAGGTTTGCTGTGTCGGTACATGTATAACGACCTCCCTAATGGGTAATTGCAGGATTAGAACCTCAGGGTTTAAATATCGCACAGGGACATCTGTCAGTGGAGCAAACCATCGGTTTTGAATGCTCTTAGACGCTTGTACGGATCAGCCCGCAGGAGAGAAGGTGCCTGGGAGATGTAACACTGGCTAAGCCTGTTAAACATGAAGATCCCGAGAGAGTGGCTGTAACTGCCCACTTGCAGGCACAGCTGCCCGATTCTGGCACGTGAGCATGGGGAGATGGTGTGCAGAGCCCGCGCGCGTTGGGTACGCACCTCCCTCGTCACGCACGCCTTGGGAAAGCAGGGACCTTGTTCCATAGTGGCAGCAGGGGATGGCTGGGAAGTGGCATTTCAGGCTGCCATCAAATGTGCCACTAGATACGCCGTCACCTGTCGGTGATCTCTGATGGAATCACACTTAATGTGGAAACCAGCAAGGACCAAGCAGCTCCTAGCTGAAAGCTCGAGTCATCTCCAACTTGCCTCCTACCCACCTCAAACACCACAGTTTCTTCTCTCTTCTGACTCAGGACAGAGTCAAGGTCATGCACCTCTGGTAGCAGAAATATTCTGCTCATCTTTCATCATTTTGGGTGGCATGACAAGCACAAACCCTTGGGCACAGAGGAGATCACCCAGTCCATTCCTTCATACTAATCCCCATAAAAGCTCTATTGGCCAATAAGGGATTAAACAGCCTGTAAATGAGCTCAGGGAATATTTTGTGGCTCTGGTGGAAAACATGTTTCTTTTAAGAGCTGGAGTAACCCTCCCAAGGAACCTTTCCGTGGTGCTCTGGTGATTCCAGAGGCCACCTTGTCTCGTGACAGTAGCTTTCGGCCATCCCCTTCAAGAAGCATATGCTGGAGGGACTGTGTCATTGCCTGTGGGGTTCCCCATCCATGTGCTCTTGTCATGGTTTAACCCCAAAGGGTAACCGGACCAGGCAGCTGCTCGCTCACCCCTCCC
>KL286123.1:3408-20646 GCA_000699545.1 Podiceps cristatus | reverse complement strand
TCCCCGTGTGTGGGAGCAGGAGCCGTCTCGGGTGGCTTCCTGCAGCAATAGCAATTACCTTAACGAGTTGCACCTAATGGGCAGATTAATGGTAGAGTCTTCTCCAAGGTGGGAGAAACCTCTCGAGCATCATCAGACCTGAATCGCAGTCATCGCCGTGCGTCAGGGCCAAGCTCTGCACAGGCTGAGTCACATCCAGGTTGGATTTTCTTGATGCGTCTGCAAATAACAAGGAAAATCGTGGCAAAACTGTCCCATGGAGACCAGCCCCACTCCTTTCCCCCAGCCTGTGTTGCATCTGAACAGGGATGTGATTGCATTTTGATGAATTCTCCAACTGCAGAGTTGCGAAGAGCTGCATTTAAAAACAGCCCGAGCATCCCTCTGCCCTACAGCAAGAAGGGATAAGGCTGAGAGAATCCAGGCGTTTCATGCACAGTATATTCAGGTTTAGTCTATCAAGACTGACCCTAAATCAGGATTTATTTTTGTTAGAACTGTTGAAGAAAATGAAGATCCATTTAGGGTTTTTTCTGTTAAGGTGAATCCACCCAGCATGACAGATCAGATAACTGGAAAACAAGAGGGTTTGATTCTTATTTTTACAAAAGCCATAGTATCTTTTGCTGTTCTGTGTGCCACCAAAATTTATTTACCTAGGGAGCCATTTTCCTTTGAAAAATTCATACTTGTCTTTTCAAGCAGCCTTATTCAGGAGGCAAACCTCGTCTCCGTGTTTTATCCACAGCTGAGCACACCGCCAGCATTTTAACAATCGTATAAACAATCGTGGTAAAACCAAAGGCTTTTTTTGACACACGTTGTGATGGCACTTTCCCCTCCAGCTTGTTCACAAGTTTAGCACAGGTTGTGAAACCAAACCCGGGGTGTCTTGAATGGATGTAGGGCCTAAAGGTGAAAATATGCTTAAAATATGCTGTTCTTAGTGTCTGAGCAAGTGTAACAGCAGAATGTACACACAGAAGCCTGGTGGTGTCGTAGAAAAATGGTCCATCTTCCCACAGTTGCACAAAATCCCTGCTGTTGCAAAGTAATTAAATCATTTTTGTCTGTACAAATTACATTCCCAACCAGGTAGGGATTTCATACCTGGAATCTTACTTCGGGAAACAGGAAAAAAAAAAAAATCAATGATCTTTAAAACAACCCTTCACCCCAAAGTCACCCTTGGTTTTACTCATGGTGAATGGGATCTCACTGATCCAGGACACAAGGACAAATCCAGTGTGAGACCAGTAAAAATGCCAAAGAAATATAATAAAAAATATTGCTTGTCCATTTAAATTATTTAATGGTATTAACATTAATTACCATACTTGGATGCCCTGAGTGATTCACACATTTTCCCTCCCCCAACTTCTCCTCCAAAGTTTAACTCTGAATTTCGACGTCCGCTTGTTTTCTCCATTTATTTCCTTAGAGCAGCAGAAGGGATTTGGCAGATGGTATCTCACCATCCCAGTCCACTTTGCTCCAAACCTTATTTCTTCTGCATCTCCTTCTTTCACACCACAGCCACCAAGTCTCCATTTGGTGCCTGGGCGTCCCCGTTTCCAGTTAGTACATCCATGGGAGTACTGGGCGGGGGGGGTCTGGAAGGGTTTGACCCACCCAGGGTGGGCTCAGTGCTGTTAGGTATCAGGGACTCGCAGATCTCTCTGCACCCTCTCCGATGAAGCTAAAGAGATACTAGAGGAGTTCATCGCTCCAGTGCAATAAGGGGGTCATATTTTAGTATAAATAGTATAAATTATCTTCACCTAGTGAAGCTATGGGCTTGTATGACTAAGTTTTAGCACAGTTTCTTCCATAGCCCATAAATTGAGACAATGTCTGGTCTGTTCAAGGGAGACCACGTGATGGACCTCGGGATCAGCCCGTGCTCCTGGTGGGATCAGCCATCCCCAAGGCACCCTGGCAATGTAACGGCAAGGCAAGGGATGCCTCAGCCACTACCTTCTGGAAAAGGCCAAGTGGGGAACGCAGAGGATGCTCTTGGTTCGTTATTAAATTGATTTCTGGGGTTGGTTAAAGATACGAATGCATCGATGACATTTCAGCAGCAGAGGGCAAAGCGGTGACTTTCCCACCAACATCATTAGCCAGGAGAGACAGATGTGCTTCGCAAAGCCCACACCGGCCTGGGCCGGACCCCAGCCACCTTCGGAAGGACGTGGGGCTGCCTCTTGCCCTTCCCACCTTCTCTCTGAGCACTCCCAGCAGCAGCGACCGCCTCTGCCTTGTCCAATCCTCCAGGCAGGAGCCCCCCTGGGTGGGTACTTCAATATCGGGCTGGAGCCGCCTTTGATGTGCCATTTTCTCTTTGAAATGCAATATCTCACTCATCTAATCCTCATCACATTTGGGAAGCTTCTCTTCAGTCTTTCAGATCGGGATGTCAGGGGAGTAGAGTTTATTTTTGAAAGGGGCTAGTTTGAAGTTTTTTGTTTTTAAAACACAAATGCTTTTTTGATCAAAATGTAAAGTAACCCTTTTGGTGGTGGTTGCTGGTTGGGTTGAGGTTTTAGTGTTTTGTGGGTTTGAGGGTTTTTTGCTTGAGACTGCAAATAGCTCTCAAGTACCTTGGATCTATTTTCCTAAAGTTTCCCTTGATGATTATTGTATTGTCACTGTATTTCAAACTTCCAAATTGCCTTTCCAAGCGCATGTGTGGGATCACTCCAGAAAGAGCTGTGCTTACAGCCGACAGAAACCAACCCTGTGCCCACTTCAGTCCCAGGGAATAAAACCTAACCGGTAAAATACGCAAAGGCCGAAATCTGCTGTAATTTATTCCATTTGGCTCATTGAAATTATCTTCTCCTAGTCCTGTGCCCGACTCAGGAGTGACAGGTGCCTTCTTCCCGAGGAACCACCGTGAAGGATGGGACCTGTGCTTGAGCTGCTCCAACATCCCCCAAACCTGCATTTTCCCTCGGTCACATGCATGTGGCCGCTGTGTCAAGCTCGGCGTGGGGCGGCTTCCAGCCACAGCCTGGGTGCAAAGACGTGGTTTGCTTGGACGCGGATTTACGCACGGACCCTGCAAACAGGGCGGCTGCTCCTCACCCGGCCCGGAGCCGGGATCCACGCTCCGGCACGGCAGCGGCGGGGATTTAACTTTGAAAGGACGCGCACTCAGCCTGGTTTTCCCCACGCTAACCTTTCCTCCTCCCAGTCTTGAAAGTTAGAGACATCTTTTGTATTCCAGAGGCCAAAGGGCCAAACTTGCCTTTAATTAAAATGCATATTCTTTAATTAAAGGCCCCATAACACATGAAGGGCATTCATTGAAATACGATGTGTGACATAGTCATTACCCTGCTGTTAATTACTAATTAATGAAGCTATTTCAATTAATAGCTTCCCCACTGTCACTCTGGCTTTGACAGGGTTCCGTGCTGAGAAGCTGTAGTGGAATCACAGGCGATCGTAACTCCTGGAACAGCACCAAAAGGCATCAGCTGAATATTCATGTCGGACAATGTTAACACTTTTCAATTAAACATAATAAAGTAAAAGCTCCATCAAAAGTGTATATCAAACATGCGTCAGCCTTTCCCTCTCCCCCTGTTCTCTTCCAGCTTGTCAAAAATAACTAGAAAGAAGTAGGGGGAAAAAAAATATATATTTTTTTCTTTCCTTTGACACCTCAGGCTGGAGCATCATTTATCAAGCAAGCAGTGCTGCTGCACGGGGGGAAGATTTACGACGAGTCCAGGCTGCAGTTCGAGCACACGCACTCTTTTCTCTCCGAGGGCTGAGCGTTGCATTAGTCTCCTGTTTTCTCTCCCTTTCCTATGGTGAAACAGCAGCGGGGACAGACCCTCAGGTACCTTCCTGGCCCTGTGCGTACGTCTGGGAGGTCAGGAGCAACATCTTTAATGTCCACAGTTAAAGGAATTTCTTCCCAAGTGTGGGTTTTAATTACTGAGCTGTGTTGCCAAAGCGGTTGCTGTTAAGGGCTGGTATAAGGAACAGCGTGAAAGAAGCTATTTTGCAGTTCACAATAAGTTGTATCAGTCCTAAAAACCGCAAAGCTGCGATGGGCTCTCTCGGGCGCCATCTGGTTGAAGTTTTCCATTTGAAACACTTGGAAAACGAAAACAAGACAAACTCCTGTGGAGTAAATCCATATTGAACCCCAAATGCTTTATTTTAAGAGCTGTTTTTTTCAGGCAGATCTTGGGGAGGGAGGAAGAATCTTTTAGAGAGAAAACATTATCTACAGAAAACAAGAAAGTGGGAGAAGAGGAAGGTACTGTCCAACTGTCCTTGTGGTTTAGGTGCACAGAGGTCTCATATGAATTGTCGCAGAAAGCAAAAGGGATGGTGACTTGCTGTGTGGTACTTCTGCTACAGGGACAGGGAGGGAAGACAGAGATTCTGGAGATTCCTGTGATTCCTGTAGAGAACAGGAGGAAAGCAAGAGGGACCACGAGGAGCTGTTTCAATCCATGTCGCAACTTGAAGTTTCTATCTGAAACCAAGCAAGACGATACTCATTACAATGCCTGTTGGTAATGCATTGCTGCGGCATTAGCTAACAGCACGTCATGTGATGGAACTAATAAATAAATCATGTATTTTGTGTTTATTCTTTCTGTCAGGTCATGTTTCTGCATTTCAGCATCCCAAATAGAGCTGCAGCACATGGGGTAATGTCCTTTGCTGAACATCATCTGGAAAAATTATTCCTCCAAATTCATGATGCCTCTGAGAAAATGCAAATCCGTTTGTTATGTTTGTGGTCTGGCAATGGCAAGGAAACGAAAGAGTTGTGATACCATGTGGCTTATCAGCCCTGGTTGGAGGGATCCACACTTTTGCCAAGGAAATTTTGTGTGTGCTGCACAAAGGGCCGTCCCTCAGCAGAGCTGTGGGGATGCGGATGTAGCCGCCAGGACAATGCTGCTCAGGAGATGGGCAAACAACAACCAATTATTTTGCCTTTGCACTTCAAATTCTTGCTTTGCTCTCTCTGGATTATTGAAGAGGGCTGGTGTCACCTGTACAGATGTGTCTGAAGGCCCTGGGCCTTTGCTTGACGAACATCATCCCCCAGAGCCAAAGGTGGGGAGACAAATGTGTTCCAAGGAGAGGTAAGATGTGCTCTCCACTGTGACTTTCCCACACCAACCACCTTCTCACCCACACTGCAATCCCAGCTCTTTGCTTCTTCAGAGCAGGTCAGGAGTTAAAATCCCCCACTTCCACCTCCTGCTCCGAATGCCAGTGTCCATCTCGGGCAAGTGGAGCTCCATCCCTCCTTCTAGCTTGACCCTTCAGCTGCTGCCAGGTTTTCCCACCCCCTTTACAGAGCCAGGCGATGGCCCTGTTTCCTTCCCCATCCTTACAGACATGTAGATGATTTTCTTTGGCACTTCAGGATTTCCTGCTCTGGTCCTAGACTGAGACTGGAAGCAGAAAGCAAACCAGCTCTTGAAACCAAGCATTTCAGACTCCCAGAAAAGTGTGGCTACAGCACCCAGTGCTGTCCTCGCTGTGAAGAGCAGTTTGAAAGTGAAGACCCTTTCCTTCTCTGAAGCAGCTGACGGATGTGCTGGCGATAGGGCAGGACAATTTTACCTGCCGTCCCGCGGGCGCTGGTCCCCAGCTCGCTTTCTAACACTCTGCCGTGCAGCAGTGTTGCTTGCAAACCTTGGACCACACGAGTACAAGCAGATGAAGCGGTCGATACCTAGAAGGAAATTTCCAGGGATAGATAGACAGTCTTTCTGAATGCTTTCTTTTGCCCCCCTGCTAAAATCTGAATTTTTTTTGATTCCTTTCTTCTTTTTCCTTACAGCCATAGCCAGAGCGAGCCCTGCTAAAGCCGAGTGCAAGGGGAGCCCAGCTGATCCGTCCAAGCGTGGCTGAGGAGCAATCATTCTTTGTTGGGCTGGTTGACATCTAAAGGCTGGTCTCCGAGGTCTCAATTAGGGTTCAGGGCCGACTTGCCTCCACCTCTCCTGGGAAGAGGTTTTGCCTCTTCTGCCCAATTATGCAGTGTCTCCTCCACGTGCAAGACAGACCAGGAGGGAGGGAGCTTTAGCTCTGCTTTAGTGGTTAACCTCTGAAGCACAATTCAGAGCCTATAGTGCTATAAAGGCTTCACAGATTGCTCTTATAACATAATAGGCCCTTGATCTGCTACGTTTGTGCAGGCTATGGAGGCCCAATTAATTAATCGGACAGGCCACTATTTTATTCGAATGCTCCTCTCTCAGAGGGTGCAGTCGGTGGCAAGTGATGCTACACAGAGATTTGCACCTGACTTCCCCAGTGCTGGTAGTGGCTTCTGTCACATGTCTGACATGTGCTTGGTTTTATTCTTTATTATGAGCAGTGTACAGAAAAGGCAGAATTCACACAAATCACCCTTCACATATTTATGTGGGAAATGCTGGTGTTACAAAAGATACCCAAGCTCAAACGCCAGCGCTGTGAACTTCTGCTGTCTGTCTCTTGCCGTTACAGATGCTCCTCCCTGCCTGCAAAAGAAAAAAAGTGTTTCGGGATATGTTGAGAGAAGTATCGGCTGAGATCGGAGATGCCCTTCCCTGGAAATATTAATCCACCAAACACGGATGAATCTCCTGGAATAATCCTCTCTAATGCACGTTCAGGAAATCAATTCAGTGCTTTATTCTTTAATCCAGAAATCTCCAAGGAGGAGGAGGAGGAGGAGGAGGGAGAGGATGAACAGACACCATCAGACGAGGATCAAAATTGTCATTGCATTTAAGGAAAAGGGAGAAAACTGTCTTTACGGCGAGCAGTGACATGTTCATAGCAGCCCAGTGGTAAAAATTCTCCTACAAACACTGAAGCCCCGAGCAATGCCAAAATAACACCGTTCCTCACTCATGTTGTAGGTTTTGGCTCTGCATTAAACCTGCCAGAAAAAGGAAGGTGCTAAAGCAAAACCCCTCGGTTTCCAGCGATCTGGGACGCTCCTGGAGGCAGATGCCTCGTTTGAGCTGTCAGCCTTACTCCATCTCAATCCGAACAGCAAAACCAGCTACTGATACCCCAAGCTGCATTACCTTGGTGTCACATTTACAAGCCAGATTTCCACGGGTCTATTCCGTCTGTTTTAATACACCCCACACAGGCAAGTCTCAGCCAGGCTAACTACCACGGCAAATTCGGCATATAATTGCGTGTCTGTTAGCATATCTGGTTTGGAAACAACAGTGATTCTGGTTCAGTTTCCATTCTGAACAGCTTTATCCATATCCTTTAAACCTGCGGGTAATACGCCTTAATGATGCTCTTTCAGGCACGGTTGCTATCCTAAACCCTTTAAAATACAGCTGGTTCCAGGCATGTTTATCTTTTAGTTCTCCCAAACATTTCCCCTTTTCAACCCCAAGGTATTCCAAAGGATTTCCAAAACCTGCCAGGAAGAGTTTGTCCATCTCAAGGCTCTGCCTCTGTTCCTGGATTTCAGTAATTTTATCATAACTCGAATCAAAATTATACAGTCCATTTCTGAAAATATTGAAATGATCTGAGGCTGCTGAGAGAGATCACTTGGTATTTGATAGAGCTCAAAGGATGAAGAGCTGCATCCCGAGTTTGGCGACATGAAAGCTAAAGCTTTTCACTTAGCTCGTCACAGAGCCATGAGGCAGGGAAAAAAAATGAGTTGGAGATGAATCAAAATTTCCCCATAGTTTTTAATCCCCCCCAAAATGCACCACTTAACAAAGCAATGAGTTAAATTTGAATTTCATACTGTCAGCTGACTCCAGGCACAAAACCCCCAGAAAATCGATACCCCATTGAAAAGGCTTGTCATGGTCCCTGGATCCGAACCTTTTTGTCCAGGTGCAGAACAACCTGCCTCCCGCCGGCGCTGGCTCTCCTGGAAGGACAGCCCAGGGCTGAGCAAACATTTCTCAGGTCACTCACTTTGTTGCGGTGCGTGTCCTACTTAAAGGTTTCTGTAAAATGAAATTGCAAGGACGGAGGCTTTACGCTGAGCTCTTGCTGGTCCAGGTGGCTCCTGCAGCGGGAACTGCAGCCTCCAGCCCTTTTCAAAGCATGATCATGCCCCAGATGGGCTGAAATAAAATGAAATCAAACAGATCACAATAAAATACTCATCTGAAGTCCTCTCTGACAGCTGATTATGCTCTTGCTGATAATACTATTTGTTTGGGGGTGTGTGTTTTGCTAAATAACCAGGGCTTGGGGTGCAGAAGAAGAGGGCACATCCTCTGCTGAGCCTAGGCTGGGTGGGAGCTACGTCTGCTCCCCCAAACCGGCTGAGGGGGCTCATGGAAAGGGGCTGGGAGAGGGATGGAGCGCAGGACGGAGGAGCTGGGGGGGAGGGTGCGGAGGAGGCAGCGCGGAGCTGCGAGCACTGAGGAGCAGGTTGCTTACAGCAGCAAAACCCCACGAAGGCGATCACAGCTGGGAGATTTGCGACACCGGGTTTATGGGCATGAGCCGACGCTTGTCCTGTTTAGGGCAAAATAAGAGCAAAAGCATAGAAAAGCACCTGTGACCAGCCGAGGTTCACACCAGCTCCGGGCTGAGGACGAGTCTCGCGAGAGCGTTCACCTCACTCATAACTCACGCAGGAGAGACTGTAAATGAGTGGGTTTGTATGAGACTTGGTAGGAGAAGAGGAAAAACATTCAAGATGAAAGGAATTTAGCAGCTGCGATGAGCCTAAACGGTTGCACAGGAAAATCCCCTGTCAACCGCAAACGGTTTGCCTTTAATGAGAATGCAGGACATGCGCGAGTAGGTTGCTAATTCTTTGTGTAAAATCCTACCGATAATTGCTACACGTGTACCTTTCCATTCTCTCTCATGGAAGTGGGATTTCTATTTTTTTTTTTTCCTTTGGAGCTGAAATTGAAAACAATTTATTAGAGAATAATTAATGCCAAAGTGCCAGGGGATCGTGCCCAGCGCTGTGTTTGGAAGAACAAGAGGGAGTCACCAGTAAATTGGTAGTTGTACAGAGCTGGGGAAAGCAGTTTGGGAAGGGATTCAAGGGATCAGCCAAAGCTCGTCTGGCAGCTACTTCCTTAGTCAAATCATTATTTTTTGTTAATCCTTTGCAAAAATCTGGTGATTTGGGAACAAAATTTTACAAGTATTTCAGTACTGCTTTAGAAGGCCAAATCCTATTACTGGATAATAGGACTCTGGCTCCCAGGAGCAGGGACACTTTGGAAGATGTAGGTTTATATGAGAGTTTCTTCTCATTTCATTATTGGATTAACACCTACTCCACCCTTAATCCTGCTCTGGGAACTGTGAGAGCAGGGAGCTATACCAGTCTGGAAACCAAGTGGAGCATAAAACCCCAGTTACCGTTCCTGCAGTGGACGGTCAGGCTGAGGGTTTGGGGTTGTTCCCGTGACTCCTGGCTGATGGAACTCGCTGTCCTGGCTCATGCCATGTCCCCATCACTGCTGTGGGGCCATCGGACGTGGCAGCCTGGCCCAAGACGATGCCTGTGGAGCCCCGAGGGTCTCCCTGCCCAGAGACATCCCCAAAAACTGCAGCCCGGGAGCACCGGCACTTTGGGGGTGTTTTGGCAGAGGGGAAAAGCTCTTTTTTTAGAACAAAGTTGTACTTGTGGGAACTAAGACTGTTTTTCACCTGTTTTTTGGGCCACCTGCCCTGAGGACAGTTACAAGCAAAACCAGGAAAATTGTTCTAAAGAAAGAAACAAAACAGAAGAAAAAGGGGGAGAGCACTTAAAGGTGCCAGCGGGAGCTTGATGCCCTGAAACGCAACTCCCTGCCATTGCCTCCCCGTCCCTCCCATTTTTAATTACAAGCAGTCAAACCATAAAGACCTTAATGGACATCTTAATTATTGCATTAAAGTTTGAAATGGAAAATTCCTCATTACGTGCCATGCAGTAGGTCACGGCCGCAATAAAGGGTGATCTTTTGCTTGTTACGGCGCTGGGTGCCCTTTGCAGAACGGCAGCATCTTTGGGGCATGTCCCAGCCCCGGGGAGCTGGCAGGTCGATGTTAGATCAAGTCTCTGCTGTGAGAGCATCTGCTTGTGTTTCCAAGGCGAAAGTATCAGCAAGAAGTGCTCTCTGCTGTCTCTTTTCTTCTCCAAATAGTGCTATTTTTCTCCTGCGTTTTGCTTTCCATCTGCTTGAATGTGTTTATTGATTTAGTGTTATGCAAACTGCAATAAAACAGTATCCTTCCAATTCTCTAGAGCCAGCTATTGAATATGCCCCAAACATTTAAAATACAAACCCACCCATCAATTCCAACCCCCAGCAGCAATACCTGTGATTCATCAGCCTTTAAGCCCAGTCCCAGATTCCCAGTCCCTTTCGCACCGTGCCAGTCCCTGGCAGCTGGGGCAGCCCTGGGACCCGGACAATTTAAGGAACGGGACAGGCTCATTTTTTCTCTCAGGCTTTACACCATTGCAGGATACCATGAAGAAGAACAGGGCAGGGTTTAAGGTGAGTCTGTGGCTTCTCAGAGCTTTTCGGGTTAAAAGAGCTCAAGTACGTACGTCAGAGGGTGTCTATGCCTTTGTAAGAGGCACAAAAAGACAGGAAAGGTTGAGGGTAACTTTCATTCTGCTGAATTATCTTCAGCTTTGTCTTCATACAAAGTTTCACGGTGTTTTTTCTGAGCACATTGAGGAGAAAATTAGTGGACTCTGCTGTCCTTAAAGATATTTTCTTGATTATGTGACCCTACAGCTGAGGTTTTAAAATCCCTTTAGTGGCTATTTCTCTTTTCGAAATGTACTCCCAAACTTTTGCTTCTCCCCTCCCTCCCCCCCTCCAGTAACAGTACAATTGCTAAAAGGGCACGAGGAGGGAAAGCAAACACGGGGGGATCAGGGCCTGGGACACCCCGACCCGGGCTCCGGCGGTGGGAGCCAGGCTCCGCTCGCTGCCCAGCTGTGCCAGCTGTGCCACCCGTACCAACCACGCCAGCTCTGCCGGCCAAACCATCCTCGCCAGCCGTGCCAGCCACACTAGCAGTGCCAGCCACACCATCCCTACCAGCCGTGCTAGCCACACCAGCCGTGCCAGCTGTGCCAGGGCCGGGCTCAGCAGCTCTCGGCCGCCCAGGAGCTGCCATATCCCAAATCTAACAGCTCCCTCTGTTGGCATCTGTTCGAACCTATCAGCGAGGATGCAAAAAAGTTGGCAATTTATAGCTTTTTGAACACAATCTCCCGGTGGAAGGCGATCTGCCTGCCGGGCTATACCCCACCTGACCCAACACTTGTTTCATTTGGTTTTCTACTCTGACAACTGACACCGGACCATGTCCCCTGATGCTGTAGCGACCACAGCTCTGCTGAAGACAGCTTTTCAGTCCTTTTTTTCCAAAATAAGCAAGACAAAGGTGCAGCTGGATGTACTCTGAGGTCCGACGTACAAGTACCCGCAAGGATGCTGTGGAAAGATGCCAGCCCAGATATTCTCCCAGCACAGCCTCCCCGTCCTCTCCCCCCAACCCTAAGGAATTAATCACATTAAATATACTTGAGCTCTGTCCGTTACTGATCATGCAAATTAGCGCCTCTGCATTCAAAGGAAAATCAGTGTGCAAATGATTCGCTGCCTTTATTTTTTTAGGTCCTTCTGTAACAAAAACTCTCAGACAGCAAGCTTTGGCAAGGTTGCTTAAACAAATAATAGTACAGCTATGTAAAATGATTTCAATACTTTGGCACAGAGGTATGAACATAATGAAACCCAAGCCTCAAATGTACTTCAAATATTGAACTTATTAGCCAGTTTAGAGACAGATAATGGGCACAGCCCATCGAAGTGTTAGCTGGATTTACAAAGAAGGCACATTCAGAAATGTTGACTCTCCCTTGAAGATCCAGATTTCCCAGCTTGCGGAGCCAAGGGGTGCCCAAGCTGCCTGGTTCAAGTGTGAGTGATTTGAACTCACCAACTCTTCGACAAGAAATGGTGCGACCAGCAAAGAAACAGAATTCACTCCTTGTGCTTCTGACCCGCAACACTGAACAGCCAGGGCAGGCGTTAAAAAAAAAAAACAAACACCACCACCTTTTTTCTTTTCTTTTTTTTTTCCTGTGGCACTATAGAAAAGTCCGTGCAAACCATCTGCTCGGACTGGAGGAGGGACAAGGCTGGCAGAGATGTCTGCACGGCCTCGGGTCTCTTTGGCAAGCCTGGTTTGCATTTGCTCTCTGTGCCCTCCCCATTTTACCCACTGATTTTAAGGTTTCCCGGCAGCGTTCCCGTGTCCTGGTTCTGCAGCGCCGCGGCACCCCAGCAACGGGGTTGTACCTCTGGTAGCAGCCAGCCTGCTAGAGAAAAAAGCACAGAAGGTGGAAAAAATACTTTCTTATCTCCCTGGCCCCCAATCAGGCCACACTGATGCTATATTCTCGTGCGAAGACATCAGGCAGTTGCATCTTTATCTCTTAATACTCCCAGTAAGTAGCTCAGCTTAGTTTAGTGGCACCCATTAGTGCCTCTGCAATTAAAAGGCTGTCAGTATTTTCACTATAAACCCAGCTAGTCACAAACTTAACATGGCTCCAATATATTTCCAGGAAGAAATGTGGCCAAAACAAAAGGAGAAGCAGGGGATAATTTTTTTTTTTTTTTTCAAGGACAATAAATCAGAACCTATAGCTTTCCTGCACAAAAAGGTTCCTTGGGATATCTGCTCCCAAGTCTCAGCTGAAGTTTTCTGGTAAGCACTAGAGAAATCAAAGAGATCCTTTCAGGCTGCAAGCAAGGGGTGGGAGGAAAAGCAGTGAATTGCTTTAATATGAAATGTTACATTTAAAATAGATCCTACAAAACCAGAAACTGTAGGCTGGTAAATCCTTCCCTTCTAGAAATACTGTGGGCTTTGGTGGGAGTACCACTCAAAATAAGCATGCAGAATCAGGCCTCAAGTACATAAAATATAGAATTTGGTACTTAAATTTAAAAATATTTATAAATAACTTAAGACATTCAGGCTCAGAGGCATGTACAGCCAAGTATTTCCATCTGACATAGGGAACTGCAGGGATCCACATCCGGCACAGATGGATCCCCAATGGATCCCCAATGGAGACATTTCGTTTGCACTTAACGTAGAAACAAAACCTGCCCATTGCAGGCTCTTTGGAAAGCCCCCCACACCCCTTTGAGAGCGCGTGGAGGACACGCCTGATCAAGGCGAAAGCATTTGGGAGTATAGATCCATAGCGCAGAACGTGACCTGCTCTTCCTATACGTTCACAGCACGTGGCAAAACAGCTCCCGGGGGATTCTTTGGCTGCACCTACATGGTGAGGTCAGCCCAGCTAAACCTGACCACGGACCACTGCACCTTTCCTCTGCTCTTACGTTGGAGGTGGTCTACCTTGGCTCGGGGCTGTGACCCGGGAGAGGAGGGAGCCCTTGAGCTCTGCCCTTGAGCAAAGATGGGCTCAGCTGGTTGGAGCAATCTGCTCTGCAACCTCCCGGCTCAGCTCAAGCGCAGTGACCGCAGTATCGATGCAACCTCATGCCCCTGGGTCCAGAGCAGACATCCAGCCAGAAGACTTCCCCTGAAGGGAAGCCCTGAATTCATCTCGCAACCCTTTCTCTTGTACACCTGGCTTGTACCTGTCAAGCGGACTGCAAAATGAAGGCACGCGAGGGAGGGTTAAGGTCAGAGGTACATTCGTTTGGGCGATTCCTTTCACGTAGTTCAGACGACGTGTCGCGTGGCAGCCCGAGAGCCGGCCACCCTCCCTGCGGCCACGGAACGGCAGAGCATGGAGGGACCCGCTCCCGGCATGGAAAAGCGAGCAAACGCTCTGGGGCAGAGCACGCAAACCGCAGCAGCCTTGGAGACAAGCCGGGTAGGCTGCTTCGGCCAGGCGGATATATTCATCCACTAGACAGAGACTGGGGCAAACTGGTCACACGGGCCATATCCTCACTGGAGATGTTGAGCTGGACGGCTCTGCAGGCCATCAGCTATGCCCTGAGCAAAAAATGAACTCTAGATTTCTTTTCTCCCACGGGTTTCATCCAGACCCATTATGTACTTGGTCTCAATATATTTTCCTGTTAAACACCTAAAAAAAAGAAAAAAATATGTTCTTTGGCACTTGTGCGACAATGACACATAGACGTGGCGCTCTCCTGTCCTTCGGCTGCTTGCTGGACTCATCTCTAGAGGTCCATATATGCAGAGTCTGTGTCCACCCTCTGGGCCTCTCCGAACACGAGGAACGCACAGAGACCGATGCTGTTAACAGCAGCCACCAGGTTGAAAACAGAAATCCAGGAGCCGGTTGTTTCAATCAGGTAGCCAGCCAAGTACACGCAAATGACACCTGGGACGGGAGGGAAGAGGAAGAAATGCAAAGGCTCTGGGGCCAGATCCTGCCCGCCTGCAAGGAGAGGCCTCCCGGGAAGGGATGGGCTGCAGGAGGGTACCTTACCTAGGAGAGCTCCACCTGTATTCCCAACACCTGTAACGAAAAGAAAGAAATTGCATATTCAAAACAATGACTTCAAGCGGCTTCATCCGGGCTCCCACCCGACCTCCGGTCTGCGTGCTCAGCAAAAAATGCCTTCTGAGGGCCGGGACAGCCCCACTCAGCCCCATGCCCACCCCTCGGTGCAGGTAAGCATTTGACAAACTGGAAGGCACGGGGGTGCAGCTCCCCGCCCCAGCAATGGCAGGGGTATTGCAGAAGGAAGCTGAGGCTGCACGTACGGAGCAAACGTCGCACGGAACTGCTCCTGCTCAAATCTTATCGCTGACGGCCGTGTCCCCTCCCGTACACGCCACCTCTCCTGCACAACGAAACCCCACGGGGGTCCTTACCGAACAGCAAGCCAGCACACGAGGGGGCCAGATCCTGCACGTTGACCGAAATGCCGCTAGTGAGAAACACAGAGGGGAAAATGGCTGTTTTAATGGACCACAACTTCTTTTTCATCATTTACACAGAGTCTAGTTTTGTCAAACAGAAGGAAGAGACCCTCGACAATAAATGGCACTGGCAGGAGAAAGGAGGAAAGAGGCCGGGAGTGAAGCAGCACAGGGCAGTACCGGGAGGAAAAGGATTCAACTCAAAGCGGTCAGAGGGGCCAAAATGCAATTGCCCTCCGGCTTCATCTCCCTAATACCTGCCTGGTCCAACACGCCCTCCAGTAGACCAAGCCCTTCCCCACGCTAGAGGTTTGCTGGACCCGTTCCACGCCAACGGGCTCTAAACTCCACCGGCCTCGCGGGGACCAACACACAATGCTCAGACAAGCATCATGGTTCTTGCTCTGACAGCCACAATGGAGGCAGCCTCCTCGGAGACCCCCAAATGCCAAGTGTGGGATAAGAGCTAAGGGCCACGGCTATTGTTGTTATCACCCTCGTTACCTGTGGTTAAAGGTCTGAAGTCCAACAGAGGCGGAGGCAAACACTATTGCTTTGCAAAAACTGGATGTCTGGCCCAGGCACAAAGCAAAAATGCTTGAGACACCGGAGCCAATGACCTGGAAGGAAGGGAAAACTAAATATCACAGTGCATTTTCTGTAAGGAAGAAAGCAACTCCTTTCATAGAGTCATAGAATTGTTTAAGTTGGAAAAGACCTTTAAGATCCTGAGTCCAACCGTTAACCCGGCACTGCCCGGTCCAGCACTAAACCACGTCCCTGAGCGCCACATGGAGACGCCTTTTCAGCCCCCCCAGGGACGGTGACGCCCCCCCTGCCCCGGGCAGCCTGTGCCAGGCCCTGACAGCCCTTTCCGCCCTCTCTTACCTGCATGAACTTACGAATGGTGATGGTTTTGTACCCTGGAAGAGAAGGGGAGAGTTGCAGTTAAGCACAGCTCACCAGGTCTCCTTGTCCTCCGACCAGGAGAGCACAGGGTAAGTGGATTTCAGATGGCCAGCTTACATCTCCAGGTGGCCATTGCGACAGAGATCAAAGGGAGCCCCAAACACATGGATGGGATTTGGACCCTGGAGTACTTCTGCTTTCATATCAGAACCTCACATGGCCTATTTGCTGGGTCTTCTCCCTACCAACAAGCCCACCTCCTCCCACCCAGGTCCTCTTTCCACATCACACAAAATAAGACTTGAGGAAAAGGCAAAAGAGCTCCTACCCTGGTTGATTAAATGATCAGACAGAAATCCACTGAACAAGCTTGTTGGAATTGCAACCAGCCAGGGGACTACATTAAACACCCAGCCCTGCAAGGAAGCGAAAATCAAGAGAGGTTGGCTGTCAGAGCTGAGTTTGTTTGCAAGTATTTTATTTGATAGTCTGTGATATCTGTAGAAAGGAAAAAAAAGATGAAGTGATCAGGACTTCCTGCAGGATCTCAACCCCCTTTGCACAGCAATCTCTCAACTTCACCACTCCAAAGTCTGTAAGGTGGCAGGAGCATCATGGGGCTGTAGAATTTGTAGGTTTGTTGTCTTTCCTTCTGCCCCAGTGACCCTGCATCCCGGGGAGAGGCAGAAAGCTCTGTCTACTCTGGGAAAGAGGGATTAAACATGGCAAAGTTTACTGTTCAGCAAGGTGATGTGGCAAAGAGCCACAGAGCCCTGGAAAGCAAACTGTAGATTTTACTCTGCCCTGTGGGTCATCAGTAAAGCTGCCAGCAAAATTTCCGACATCAGCTTTAACCTCATTAGCAGCGTTACTGTGAAGCTGAGGGAACACAGCTGGATTTTCTAATGCCAGGATTAGGTAACATTACGGGTAGCAACATACTTCGGCCTATTTTCAATTAAGTGAGCTTGCTACAGTTGTAATCACAGATGATTACTGGTCATCTGGATTACAGCTGCTCAGAGGCGTTTTGCTGCCCAGATCCCACGAGGAGCTGAAATCAGTGCGGGTTGGGCTGGGCTTCATCTCAGCTGGTTGAACCTACTCATCCATCCATCATCCCCCACATCTCCATCGCCCAGAGCCCATCACGCCATGGAGGCATCCCTCCCTCCCTTGCCCGGCTTTAGGGTGCACAGGAATCATTAAGGTTGGAAAAGGACTCGAAGATCATCAAGTCCAACTGCCAACCCAACACCGCCACCGTGCCAACTAAACCATGTCTCAGAGTGCCATATCCGCACATTTTTTAACACCTCCAAGGACGGTGACTCCCCCCCTGCCCCGGGCAGCCTGTCCCAGGCCCGACCGCCCAGCAGCTCGCTGAGCTTTTTGCCCCAGGGGGGTTGGGATCCTTGAGTTTATCAAGGGTGC
>JMFS01124141.1:0-17856 GCA_000699545.1 Podiceps cristatus | reverse complement strand
CAACCCAAAACATTCTATGATTATATGATAACACACTTGGTTTTGTTTCATCTACTATGGAATTGTAGAATGGTTTGGGTGGGTAGGGACATATAAAAGTTATCTAGTCCAGCCCCCCACAATGAGCAGGGACACCTTCAACTAGATCAGGTTGCTCAGAGTCCTGTCCAACCTGACATTGAATGTTTCCAGGGATGGGGCATCTACTACCTCTGAGGAACCTGTTCCAGTGTTTTATCACTCTTATCATAAAAAATTTCTGCCTTATGTTGATTCTAAATCTCTCCTCTTATAGTTTAAAACCATTACGCCTTGTCCTGTCACTTCAGGCCCTGCCAAAAAGTCTGTCCTCAACTTCTTATAAGCCCCTTTTAAGTACTGAAAGCTACAATAAGGTTTCCCTGGAGCCTTCTCTTCTCCAGGCTGAAGAACCCCAACTCTCAGCCTTTATTCCTAGGAAAGGTGCTCCATCCCTCTGATCATTTCTGTGGCCCTCCTCTACACTTGCTCCAACAGCTCCATGTCTCTCTGGTGCTGAGGCCCCAGAGCAGACGCAGCACTGCAGGTGGGGTCTCACTAGAGTGGAGCAGAGGGGCAGAATCCTCTCCCTCAACCTGCTGGCCACGCTTCTCTTGATGCAGCCCACTCTGGCTGCGAGTGCACATTGTTGGCTCATGTTGAGCTTTTCATCCACCCATACCCCTAAGTCCTCCTCTGAAAGGCTGCTCTCAATTCGTTCATCCTCTAGTCTTTACTGATATTTTGAATTGCCCTGACCCAGGTGTAGGACTTGGCATTGTTGAGCTCCATGAGGTTCATATGGGCCCACTCCTCAAACCTGTCAAGGTCTCTCTGGATGGTATCCCTTCCCTCAAGCAAATAAACTGCACCACTCAGTTTGGTGTCGTCTGTAAACTTGCTGAGAGTACGCTCAATCCTGCTGTGTTATTGATAACAATACTATATAGTGTTTGTCCCAGTACAGACCCTTGAGGGACACCGCTTGTGACAGGTTTCTACTTGGACATTGAGCCATTAAGAGTAACTCTTTGCACTCAGTCTTCCAGACAGTTCCTCATCTACCAAACAGTTCATCCATCAAATCTGTATCTCTCCAATTTAGAGGTAAGAATGTTGTGGGGGACCATGTCAAAGGCCATAACAGAAATGCAGGTAGACGACATCCATAGCTCTTCCTTTGTCCACTGATGTAGCCACTCCATCACAGAAGGCCACTAAGTTGGTCAGGCAAACAGGAGAGTTCAGTTCTGTATTTGCATTTTTGACAATATGATGTTAATTGTAAGGAATTGTGCATAATCCAGGGTTATTATCATGAAGCGTAAGCAATCAGAGTTCAGTCTGTAACTTCGTTGTCTGAGTCTTATATATACATTAAGTTAAATTTTATAAATTTGTGAATGACTAATACTTTATGTACTAGATAAAAAAAAAAAAAAAAATGTGATGAAAAGAGACAGAACCAAAGCTGTGCTGTCAGTTTGCCTTTGGGTTTTCTTTTGGGCATGGAACCAAAGTGATAAATCTGCTTCATGTGGATTCTAGCTGATTTGTGATGATGAGCTTTCAGGACTTTTCCGTCCATTAAAAAAGAGAAGCTACAGAATATATATGCTGAAAACTCCTGCTAATATTAAAGGTTCTTTTCATTGCAAGTGCTTCATGTTTCAAGATGTTAAAAAAAAAAAAAAAAAAAAAAAAAAAAAAAAAGTTACAGAACAACCATCTTTGATCTTCTGACAAAGATTTTGATGTATAGGAATAAAGGATATTAGAATACATTCAAAAGAGGAGGTTTATATGCAATATCTTGAGTGTTACTTGGTGAATTAAATGTTAAAAATTAGCCCTTTTAAAGAAATTATGCAAGAGAATAAAAGGTAAATTCTTTATGTTGTGTTACAAGGCTCTCAATTAACTTCAGTGCTGGGAGAATGTGATGGACTGTTTTTATCTACTTTTGAGTTTCTCCTGAGGAAGAAAAAAAATTTAAAAACACCACCAACAAAAAACAACCCCAAAACAAACAACAGGGGAAAAAAAGCACAGCTGATTTAAAATTTGAAGCCACAGGTTGAATAACCTGGCTTGCTGGAAATTAAAGTATATATTTATGCTATATCACATATGTTACTGTGTTAAAAGTATGTTTGCAATTAGGTACGATTAAACAAAGACACTTTAACAAATGTCTCTATGATGAGCTTATCTTTCTGAACTCCTAAAATATTCTGCATCCTAGGAAATGAAAGTAATAACTTTCATTTGGTTACATTTGATTGCTGGTGTTGCAATTTTGTGAGGATAGGTATCTAGATTTTATAAGAATTAGATCATGTGAAAATATTTAAACAAATAAACAAACCAGAACATTTTCAGAAGAGCTTAGATTGCTTTCCTTCATTGAAATAAATAAGAATTAGGTGTTCAGGCTCAACTATCCTATACTGTTTTCTGACCTATGCCCAGATATAGGAAAGTAAGTAATGCATCTGTGGTCACTTCCAGCAAAACCATCTGACTATAAATAGCTGAAAAAAAGTCTACTTATCTTTGGGTATCCTCAGACACCAGTCCTCCTTCAACATCTTTACTTCCATTGTGGCATGTACTTAGAAACACCAGTGTTTGGGTGAAATGCATTGCTTTATTTGAAATATGCATAATCAGGTTTTCTACAGCCCAGTCTCCCAAAAGATTAACTCTGACAGCTGTGTGGAGAGGCTAGACCTAAAATGAGGAAAAACTTGGGATTTATATCCCTTTTTTACAGCTGGAGGGTTTTGATCTTTTTTTTCTTCTCATTTCTGGAAAACTACCCTTAACTCTCAGGTGTATAGCTGGAAAGGTGGCCCCTGATTAGTTTGTGGGCAGAGGGAATGAAGTATCATTCAAAACATCTGGGCTCACACTGCTCTCCCAGTGGTGTTTGTGCCTTACTGGGCCCTGTCTCTCCTGCTTGCCTGTCCTCTTGCCTCCTTTCCTTGCAGCACAGAGTCTGTTCACAGCAATGACAGTGGCTGTTTTGAAATGAGCAAGGTTTTCTGCAGTAAAAAGCTATTAAGAAAAACAATGAGGAAAAAACATTAATTAAATATATTTTTAAAATAGGAGTGGGTTTTGGGTCAGCCATATCACTAATTCTATAAGATAACAGTGGATTTGGTATATTTTTATAATGGTGAGATCAAGTCCCATATAATATTTCAGGTAAATGGAGGAAGACAAAATGCTGTTAAATCTGCTGCTGCTTTTGCTTAAGAATAATGTGAAAATATTTTTTGCCCAAGTTTGTTAATATGTGTTCATGTAAATTTTCTCAGCCTCATGCGAATGTACCAGAATTAATCTCTTTTTAATGGTTGTTTCATAAGGCAATCTAAATCAACATAGTAACTGTAAGAGCGTATACAAAGTGATTGAACTAATTCTCGTGAAGCAGTTGTGTTGTAAGGGGGTGTAATGAATGGGCTTTAAACCCAGCGAGTCCTAGTACAAACTGGCTGTTTGGCATAAAATCTGAGGATCAAGACTTATTTGGGAGTTGTAAATGGTGATTGAATAACTTCCTTTAATTGCAAATAATTCTTGCAAAGGTGAGGAAATGGAATAAATGTGTGTCTTGATGTACTCCTTTGTTAGGATTCAGTGTTATATAGGCAAACTTCTACCAAGCCCTCAAACCTTTGCAAACTGTGCATTTTCTCCTGACTCATATGGCTGCATTAATTTACTTTCATTGACGTTACTTTCACACTCCAGTACTTTTTTTGAAGAGTTACCTAGAAACAAGACTGAAGAGCCTGGAGGGCTTTTAACTGAACTTACTGTTTGGTTATGAAATGTATGAAAGTGGAAATGTATTGATACGTTTTGGAGATAGAGCAGGTACTTCTAAAACAAGGACATTGCAGTGCTTTCAGCTCATCAGCCTGTTCCCTGCGGATAAAGAGGGAAAGATGCAAATATCAATGGCTTTCAAATTAGGGATAATAGTATTTAGAGGATGCCAGGTGTTTTTTTCTGAGTATTCAGAAAGGTATGGTGATGAGCAGTTTTTGTTTATTAACTGGGGTTTTTGTTTGTTTGTTTGTTTTTTATCCCATGATGATCAATGTTCTAAACACTTTTGGAATTGTGGCCCAAAATTACTTGATATTTCAGTGTTGGTTTCACTGACAAAGGTTTAAAAAAATATTAGTTTTACTTATTCAAACATTTTAGTAGGCAGTTGTTCTTAGCAAGCTAAGATTTGGTGATTCGTGACAATATTAATCAGTGAGCATTTAAAAAAACCCATGCAATTTAAAGATTAAATGGGTACCACAGCTACGATATAGGGAATATGCAGTTTGGAAAGCAAGCAAACAACAGAAGGGCTATAAACGTAGCTTTCTCATCAGCCAGAATTAGAAGAGAGTTACAACAAAACTCATGCAAATATTTATGTGAAAGGAATACAATTTCTGTGCAGTTCCCCTAATGAGGTCTGGAATGAAGCTGGCCAAATAATAATTCATGTACTCTCACCATCAGTGATTAATTTCAAATATTCCTTCTTCCTTTAAAGTGACATTATGTCTTAGTATAGTATTAGAGTACAAAATCTGTTTCAAGAAGCAGAGAAAATTGTCAGGAAGATTTTCTGCCCTTTAAGACAAATTCATACAGGTTTTTAACTGGCATGATTGTTTCCCCAGGTCTACCAATTTATTTGGCTATCCAAATGGAATAATATTAAGTGTACATAATTTTTTAATAATAGGGCTATGGAAAACTATTTACCATAGATACCCAGATTAGGTGTCAGGAATGTGAAGCTTGGCTTATCAAGGTGTGAAGATGGTGATGAGCATTTTGCCATAGGAGTGACTACGTCTGTGAAGTGCTCGTTTCCTCCTAACAGAGAGGAATAGCCACAAAGTTTAAGTTGCACCTATAGTGAGGTGTGACTCCATTACAGTGTGAAAATAAATGAAAGGCTTGAACAGTGTTTGAAGTACTGGTATGGGAAAAGGGAAGAGTTAACGCTATTGCCTTAGGTTCTTCCAGCACCTGGAGTTTTTGTGCTGTGGCTATGTATAGTTTCAAGTACAGTAGTTTTGATGATTGCATTGTTCTTTACTAAAATCTTCCAAGGGGAAATTACTGGTTTACAGCTACTTGGGGGATTTTTAACAGTCCCATTAACAAGAAGTTATGCACGTTGTACAATGATCGTACCTCTCAAGTCACACATGCTTGTTCAGACAAGCTTTAACCAGTTCTTCAACAGTACCTTAAAAGCTTCCTGATGCCTAGCCTAAATGGATCCATTTAAGTGTTGAGATTTCACTTCAACATAACTCAGATGTAATTATATTAGCTTTTATTTTTAGTTATTTGCCAGAACTACTTTATCTCTATCTCAAAAAACAAAAAAAAATTGTACTTGTCAGTAAAGCATGACTGTCTTTTCTGTTTTTGTATTTTGATTTTAATGTAGTGTTAAATAGAACCAAGCACTTGAAAACTGCATATAAATATTCTGTATTTATCCTAGCTTTCAAAAAATACTGGTGGTTTGACTTTGTTGAAAGAAGTTATATGAGTAAGGACCATATAGTCTAACACAGCAGCATTCCCTCCGCCCCCTCCCCAGGGCGGGAAAGAGGGAGCTCCTGATGAATGCCAGGGAGAAGAGGGATGGCAGTGAAACCCCCTGTGGCTATTCAATGTGTCATCCTGCTCTATGGGTGCAGACCATTTGATAACTTACTTTCAGTGATTCATCAAAATTAGAATTATTCAGCTTAGCTAATTAAAATTCTGATTGAAAATAAGGATTCAGGGAATGATACAGTTTAGGCTTTACATGGGAACCCTGAGAAAGGAGTGGAAAAAACCTCCAAACCCTAATTTCTGTGGAGCTCCAGGATTGCACTAAGAACACTTGAGGCTGGTTTTCAGTTTGTACTTTGTCAATATATCATCATTCCATGGTCTTACAGTCTCATCAAGATGACTTTATTATAAAAAACAAACATAAAAGCTATTCCCATCCCCAAAAATAGTACAGAAAAAAAATGAAATGTTAATAAAAGGGGGGAAGAGGAAATTTCAGGTTTTCTATGTGCAGAATTTCTCAATTTCAGCTTACTTAGTTTCATTTCTAGGATATTGATCATGAATTTGTGATCTAATTTGTGGTCACTCTTTATCATGGGATAAAAGGAAAACACCTCACTTCTGGATGTATTGAGTTAGATTCCCTCTCCCCCTTTTACTGCCCCCCAGCTCCTGCAGGTAATGCGCTAGCTGAGGGCTGGGAAACATCTCTTACAGTGTATTATGCAATCATGAGCTACCACTATCATATTTTAGAAACATTGTAACAGTTTAAAGCCTTTACAAATGCCTTGCATCTATAAAGTTGTAACACTTCTGTTTAGACCACTCCTGCTGTTTTCTGGTGATTTTCTTATTGATGGGGAACACAGGTCAGATATAAATAGCATTTAGCTCTTTTAATTGCTGCTATTAATGTGTTTTTCTGTTCCATGAAGTATGCAGTAGCAGTTTTATGGAGGCTTAAAATCAGTTCTGGAATAAAATAGTAAATGCATCATACACTCAGTGGTTTAGATTTGGTGCATAGGCTTCCTCAAAACATTCAGACACCATTCACAATTGAGTAAGGTGTTTCTCTGTTATCTTTTTAATGCATTTCTTCTTCTAGAGGAAGAAATGTGTCCAACTATGAAAATGTTTACTCTTCCTGGCATCTGAAGCCATGGAGACTTTATTTTCATGAGCAAGTGCAAAGCTAGCAGAATTATTATCCAAGCTCCAATTGCCAGCAAAGTTTTTCTTCAGTGTTTTGTACCATTGGGGGAAGCAAGTGTATCATTCTTAGCACTAACTCTAACAGGAGTCCTTTGTTTTCCCTGGTAAAACAGGGTAACCTCACGCTAGTTTACCCAGCTTCCTAAAACTGTAACTTCTTCTGTAACCAGTGTCACGGGTGAAGAATTTGTTGATTGTTTTTGGTATTTTTTTTTTTTATCGTCCTGAGAAAGGTCTTGCATTTTTCTGATGTTTACTGAACAGAAAAACATGTTGATCTTTGGCTAAATTCAGAATTACTAAATCAGCCTTAATCATGAGTAATCAATTAAATCCTGTGGGTCAGACACTATATACAACTGGAGTTTGAAGACTGCTTTGCAATGGGTCCATTTATTTGAGACTGATAAAATCTATGTTGTCAGCCATTGAATTATTTTCCGATGTTCCAATACTGGGCAAATTGATATCAAATTATATAGCCTTTGTAGTGAATTTAAGACTATCTTCTTTTATGAAGGAATTTGATATTTCAACTCTAGGATTAACATACAATTCTAAAAAGGAGGTGTTTATACCATTTTAGCAAAATAGATACACCTGTGGTTATATGGTTTTTTCCACAATTTGCAATTTATGTTGTTTAATAAAAAAATTCAATTATAGTAACTCACACATGTACTCCCAGGTTCATACTACAGAAATCTTTAAAGAAATCTTTAAATCTACAAAAGTGTCTGGCTTTCTTGGTTCATGTATGTATTCATTCTCAGCCTACTTACCCGTGAATCTAATGTCATAGCCGCATATTTAGCCTTTAAATGTAAGGGCTACCATGATTTCAATATGAGATAAAAGCTTCTTGATTGATGATGTAGAGTCAGTCCAGGTCTGCTTTTTACTTTGGGAGCTTGTAGGACTGAAGTTACAGATTGCATTACTGGCAAGGATCCAGATCTCTCGGCAGAACTTGATGGGATTTAACGGAACTGATAATTAGGACATCTAACCCTGCCACTTGGAGTTCTGCAGGTAGCGTCTTGGGGTTAGCTCAAAATGTAAAGGAAGACCCTGTACAAGCAGGGGAGTTGTCTTAGCACCAAGCTCATCTACATAAACTTGAGGAGAAAAGAGAATACCTTATATACTTAACATTGCGATTTCATTGGTGATTAGTAGCCATTTATTTGTACGTCTAAGGATTACCTCACTTCCACAAATCTTCTGAAGGTCTTCCAAACAAAATTTTTAATCTCATCCAGTAGATGTTTATTTCTCTATTTGCTTTTAAGCACTTTACTATCTCACACTACAAATAGGAACAGATATTCATTAAACTGGGCACAGGAAAACATGTAAAGAAATAAGAAATAAACAATGAAGAGCAAAACTACAGTGATGTGCAAAGAAGAATGTAATGGGACTAAACGACTGAAGATGTGACTGTCAAATGTATTCCATATTAGAAGGTATCTACTTGGAGAACTTACCTTAAGGAAAAGTTTTTACATTTGTGCTCTGCCTCTATCAGTGTTCATCTCTGGCTCCACAGCAGAACAACTTCACCTGTTTTACTGGTAGTGCCAGGGAGTATTTTAGTGTAGATTAATATTGAACTGAGGTATTTATAGTTGGATTTAGAAGAACGGATGTGGATTCCACCATGAACTATCCTTCTCTCTTGATTGCAGGAGTCCTTTCCCCTTTCCTGTCCTTGTTGATCAGAATTTCAGGTTTCTCTTCTGTCTATGGGTGAAGTTGTGGATAATAACCCTCCTTCATCACGTTACACCATTTCAGAGAACTGATTCATTGTGTGTAGTTTATATGAGAAAACGAGGAGATTAATGACTGTAGATAAGAGGTAAATGTAACAGCATTTGCTTTATAATAAGAAAACATATAATTGCATTTAAAATGAGCTAAGAGAAATGTAGTTTGGTTTAACTGAGAGCTAGATACAGCTTTCATATCACATTAAATTCATTAGAAAACTGAAATTGGTTTATTATTTAAATTAGTGATGGGAGTTCTTTAGTGCTCCATTTTCAGTTTGTCATCAGTTAAAGACAGTTCAATCTATTTATCACTACATTAATCTCACACTAATGAGGTTAACATAATAAGTAACCCAGCATTTCATTATATTAGGTTTATTTGAATGCCCAACTTGAGTACATCTATATTTAATTGAAACAGTAATTGGGGAAAGGTCATAGGTTAGAAATGAAACTGGAAAGGGAACTTCCCTTGCATTGCATGTGCAGTTCCTGTTTTCAGTCACAGAAGTATAAATTCATCAGTTTAAATAGCTTTAATTTTAGTCTTAAATATAAATGAACAAACAAACCACCCCAAAAATAGGTAGTGGTGCCCCTCTACTGAAACCGACAATATGTCAATTTTGATAAATTATTGTTTTTCTACCTTTGTGAGGAAAAAAAGAGTTTATGGTTCTGTAGTGAAGAGGATTGGTTATTTGCAAGTTGCTGGAACAGCTGTACCTCCAACCTAAAGATCCTACCTGCAACGTTCCTTTCTTAAGACCTTGCCTTTCTCACCTGATGGCCTTGCAGCCCAAGCAGCAAGTAACATGGTCTTCTAGAGAAGCAAGATCCTGCTACAGAGAAGTCTGGGGTGTTCTGCACCCAATCCTGGATCGGCCATTTGCAGTGTCTGCAGTGGGGACCGGAGTGTTGTGTCCATTCGTGCATTCTGAATGCAGGCATCTGACTCAAGTACAGTGGTACGACGCTTTTTGAAAAAAACAGGAACAGAAAATGGGGATATGATGTTGTGTCTGAGATTGCCCTTTTGGGAGGCGGCAGCAACAAAAAAACTCTACTCTGCATTAATTTTGAAGACTAAACTTTTGCTTAAACTGGCAATGCATTTGGCCCCACTAAATGAGAGTTGTATGACTGAGGGGAAAATCACTCACCTCAAAAATTGGACTCTGAAGCATCTTTGAGCTCCATAGAACACGGTATTAGTACATAAAACAAGAATGTTCACTTTGAAAACTATTGTATCTTGAGGGCCTTATGTACAAAACCCAAATAGCTGCTGGACTGGGAAATCAGTTGAGCTATGAGCCAAAATACAAGGCTTTCACTTCTATAGGTGGACTTCTGCATTGTGGTAAGACACGATGATGGATTGCAGTAAAATGACTAAATGGAAAAACAAAGATGTACAGATATGTTGTAAGAAATGTAAGCGTTTCTTGCATGAAGTTTAAAATGAGGAATTTATACTTAAGGGTATTTACCTCTATCACTGTCTTGCAGTAAATTCTATAAGGCCAGAAGGACTTCTCTGCATAAAACTTATTGCAGAATTGAGATGTGACTGACCAAATTTGTTTGGTAAGCCCATAATATTTCAGAGTAGTTCTGTGTTATTTAATGATAGCAAGATATTTTGTGTCATATGATGGCTGTAATGACTGCCACTAAATTTTTCATATCACCTGTGCTGCACGGTGACATCTGTGCTTGCCAGTGACACAGTTTTTCTATGGTAAATAGCTTGTAATGGCCAGCAAATACTGATTCTTAATAGGTGGTTCTGCACACGAAGCTGTTAAGAAGCACAACAAAAATAAATAACTACGGTTGTCAAACACTAATTAATTTTCACACCACCATATGAAGAAGCTAAATTCAATGAAGTTAATTTTACAAATGAGAAAGTGAGGAAACAAGTTTAAAAAATATGCAAGAAACTGTCAAAGTATGTTGATAGCAGTACCAGCAATAATGACAGTGGCCTACATTTTCAGAAATAGATACTTATTAAAAATTTGTTGTGGTGCTTCTTTTTAAAAAAGTGTCTGCTAAGCAGAGTCTGGAGATTATGAAGTATTATGCCACTGAAGAAAATGGAATCACCTGAAGTCACATCACATTAAAAAAAACAAGACATTCCCTCCCAAGAACTAAGATATTCCACTTTGTTACTGTGTACTATAACTACAAAATTATGCCTTTCTAAATACTTAACAAGGTGCCACAGACTTTTAAAACTGCGCTTAACTAGTTGTCTTGATAGTAAAACTTAAAAATGTCATGTAACAAAAGTCACAGTGTTATTTTTTTATTTTTGTCAATGCTCCTAGTTCCTCCAATATTTACAATAGTGGTAGAGGGACAGCTTTCAAAAGTAAGGAAAAGATGCACATCAGAAGGTGGCAACAGAAAATGTAAATATGGGAAGTAGTTCGACACCTAACTAGAAAGATACAGACATCAGCATTGCAGCATTCATTTTGTTTCAGCTTATTGTTTTATAGAAGACATGGGAGAGAGATGTTTTGCATTGGTAGTCCCGCTCCGGGTTTTTGGAAGGGAAACTTGCGACAGAGGGAAAGCCAAAGTCCATAAGCACTTCTGTTTAGTGAGCAGCAGTGAGCTTTGAACTTGAGAGTCCCTGTTCTCCATTTTAAAGGACATAATCATGAAAATTAAAGCAAGTTGAGGTAAGCTATGGTCTTGATATATAGCCAGTAGAGGAGAAAAAAATAAACCAAATAATTTCAGAACTTGTTTACGTTACGTTTTGCTTAGTATTTCTCATTTTCCTTTGATAGGCCAGGTTTAATACAGAAGTAGAAAAGGCTTTGTTTGCTGTGTTTTGCTTGTGGATGGAATATATTGCCATCCTTGGCTATAAGCTCTTTTATAGAGATCTGTCTCCAGTGTCAGGCCCAGACGTCCTATGACAGTGTGGAAGGATCCTGGGGTAACCAGCCTTCTGCCTGGGAATCGGTTCAAAGATACTGTCGTCTCTCAGTTCTCTAAAGTAGGTGGTGCGTGTCCTGTTGGTGATATGAAGATGCTGGGTCATTTTCAAATGTTGGGTCAGGACTACCCTTGCTTTAGAGAAGTATTTTGACTAAGTCTGGAATTCAGGCAATTTTTTGGGGAAAAAAAACCCAAACATGCTGTTTTGGGAGTAATTATTGCTACTTGTATTACAGTTGCTAGTTACATATAGCAAATATAAGCTATAGATATTTTGATTTACCATACTAGAGTATAAGTAAGACTATTTTGTGGAGACTATTTTGTGTGATGGCTAATGATTTGTACATTTGCTGTCATTTGGATTGCATTTTGTGTTGTAAGATTGATTAAAACAGATGGATTGTGAATGAAGTGCTAGCTTCTGCATTTTTTGGTTCCCTCAATTTGTCTCAGCTCCCTTGTTTAGCAGAGTAGAAGACTAAATGAGAATACTGAAGTTGGAAGCAAACTTGGTACAATCTCTGCTGCCTCTTCTACAGTTATATGATCAACTGCTGTGGGCTGTAATTTGGGATAAAATGCGATGCTTTAATTTGCAATCCATAAAACCTCATTTACTTAAAGATTTCAGGAGGGATGTAGAAGGAAGTAATCTAGTGGAAGAATAATTATTCAAAGAACATGAACTTGATGTAAGTGTCTCAAGATCTTAAGGTGACTGGTGCAGGAAAGTACAAGCTCCATCATCTCAAAAACATAGGGTTATCAAAAGAGATTAATTTGTCAGCAGGTTCCCTTAACGCTCAGTGTCTTTGCCAGGATTTGTAGCATACATTGGCACATGTGCATGTTGTCAGCTTTCCTTTGAGACAGACTTAAAAGCAAATTTCATCACAGTGATGAAAGAGTGGAATCCTGAAGGGTCTGTATCCTTAAAAGATGGCTGCTGATGTTCTTTCCATCACAACTGGTCATCGTCATATTTTATATATAAGGATGAGGGCATGCCATTGGGTGTTATTAACCTTTCTAAAAGTCAGCCTTCTACATTTAGCTCTGGGAAACGGAGAAACTTTCTTGCTTGAAGTGTTTAAAAAACGTACAGTGAGATATTTTACAGTTTCTGCTTCTTTGCAGTTTCATAAAATTTATCTTAAGCCTTTCATTTTCAAGTTAGTACTGAAAGTATATCTATCAATAATTTTCCTTTGAAATTACATTTATTAATTCATGCTCTGAAATGTGAATACTGTAAAGTTAAATGCACTCTTACATCTAACTTTAGTGTCTTGTTCTATTTCCTTTATGGAAACCATATGGGATTCTTCAGCTATGAATTTGGTACTGTATGGTCGGTAGAAGAGACTGGATTAATTTGTCATTATTGTTTTATGCCTGTACATCATATTAATAGCAGTTAGATGCTTCCATTTTTCTTAGTATTATTGATACATTAGCTGCTTTTGTTAAATTGAAACTGGAAGTTAATAGTGAATTAGATGTAGAAGACTAACTCAAGACTCAGAGCTTAACAATAGCTCTTCTTCATTTCATAGATCTTTTTTTTTTTTTTTTTTTTTTTTGTAATTGTCCTTATTTTCTCAACTATCAGTATGGTAAGCAGAAGAGACAATTCTTACAGTTAATGGTGATTTCACTAGTTTAGTCAGTCTTATGTGTTTTTGTATTCCAATATCTGCAAAATGTCAGTCTTCCTTAGATGACTATGTAGACTTTGACCTAACTGCATCAAATGCTACAGTTTTGAAGTTGAATTATTTGTATCACTGGATCACTTGACTTTATATCACTAGATCAGGATCTTCCCTGATCTCTATAACATTTGAAAGATGATGGAGTCACCTTGTGAGGACAATGGCGATTTCTCTAGCACCCTTGAATGTGGTTCATCTGATCCCACAGATTAGCATAGGTCAAGCTTTCTCAAGTGATCACTGACTCAATCCCCATCCACTGCTGGTGCTTTCCTTCCCTGAACTTTTATTAAACACAGGAACCTAGGAGACCTTGTTGTTGAGGACTGAGGTGAAGAAAACATTGAGTATCTGATCCTTAATCCATCTGCTGTTTAATCACTTGCCCCATGCAGTAATGAGACTACTTTTTCCTTGCTCAGCCTTTTAGTACTTGTGTAGTAGTAGATGCTTTTCTTGTTGCCCTTCATGTCCTGTCAGCTGCAGAAGAGCTGTAGTTTTGCTAACAGGATCACTGAATGCTTAAGCAGGGTTTCTGAATTCCTACTGTGTAGGTGCTGTTTTTGTACTAGATGTCTGTCATGAGTTCCCTGCTTTAGCCATACTGGTTTCCTGGTATGTCTGCTTGTTTTCTTAAGCATGAGGATGAACTGTTCCTTGTGCTTAAAGATCAGCCTCCTTTCTTCAGCTCCTTGACTGTTTAAAGCTGCCTATGGCATCCCATTTACCAACTCTCTGAATAAAGCAGTATCTGCTCTCTTGAACTTGAGGTTGTATGCTCTGCTATGTGCCTTCAGTTGTGAGGATAGTTACTAAGGGACTACCAGCATTACCACTATTTACCACTTCCCCTACTAGTTTCTTTCTTGTTTAGTGAGTAGCAGATCCAGGTGTGCGTCATCCCTGGCTGTTTTATGCAATACATGTATCTCGGGGATATGACAATTATCCCCTGACATCCTCCAGAAACCTTTGTGATTTCTTGTGTCCTGTCATGTTGCATTCCCTGCAGATGTCAGGGAAGTCAAAGCTGCCCGTGTGAATGAGGGTCTGTGATACAGAGACTTCCTCAAGTTCTTCACAGGTTTCATCTGCTTCCTTACCTTGATCAGGTAGTCTGTAAACACTCCTACCAGGATGTAACCCTTACTGGCCTCTCACCTGATCCTAACCCATGAGCTCTCAACAAGATTGTCTCTCATTCTATAGAAAAGCTTCCTGAATCTGAGCTGCTCTTTTGCACAGAGGGCAACTCCCTTCCCTCGTCTTCCTATCCTGAAGAGCTGAGTCCGTACTTCACAGCTTTCTAGTCACACAAACTCTCCCAACACATCTCAGTTATTCCCACAGGCAGAATTTTGTGACCATAGTTGGAGCTCTAGTTCCTTCTGCTTGTTTCCCAGACTCTAGGCACTTGTGTACATAAGTTTGAGGGAGGCAGACTTGCGCCTTGTTTTATCATTACTGAGATCTTTCTTTTACCCATTGCCCCACACCATTTACTTTTGAGTATGTAATGCCATTTCTTCTCTTAATTGTGCATTGTAGTCTCCCTCTCCCTCCTGAGAATTCCTCCTTTTGTAATCTACGCGCAGTGAAAGTCATCTTTTACAGACTCAAAATACATTTTACAATTAGTAAAAAATAAAATCAGTTAAACACAGTTATTACTTAGGTACTTTGGAAGATCTTCATGAGTGAATATTTGACCTTTATTTCTCCCAGGTTATAAAGTAATTATACTCTGGACTGCCAATCCTTAATATGGAGATTATGCAAGTGGTATAATGTATTGCTTTTATAGTTGAATTGTTGTTAACTGTGATTACTTTAACGCTTTATAAAAATACGTATTAGATTTGAAAACAGAATAGTTGCTTTGATTTACTGAAGATATATATTGTATGTCGAGTAGTGGTCTTTTGTGATGTATGAATATTAATACTTGTATCATAGGGCCATAAAATAAACATAGTACCTTAAGTTAGACCCGTAAGAGTTATTAATACAAAAGCCTAAGTAGAATAGTCCTTCATAATATATGGCAAATATATTTTCCTTAATTGAGAGTATTTTTAATGACTCTGATGTTTTCAATTCTTTTAAGAAACTCTTACAGCCTACAATGTTCCCCTGCTACTTTCCTTTACTCCCTCCACCTGTTGCTATTATGATGCCGGTTGATTAGTGGTGGCTGCAATAGAATACTGCTGTTGAGCCACCACTAGTGGCTGCTCCAGGCAATGTAATTTTCAGGTTCCACAACTCCCTCTGTGAATAAGAGCAAAGTTACCCTCTAGGGGCACTGTTAACAGGTGCACTTTATTTTCAGAATAGTATCTGTTCAGCCTTTCTCCAAAGTGACTTCAATGTATTCAGCTGTTTAAGCAAGCAGCAAAATTGCAGGAGCTTCTTGTTGTGCAACAACCTGATGTTGCTTGGCTTACTGAACTGGCTGAAGAGGGTAATTCCTCTCAAACTTTTTAGTAGGTGGAAAGATCGGGGCTTGTCACTAATAGTGCCTTATGCTTTACTGTGATGGGATTGTGGAAAAGTATGTACAGCTGCTCAGGTCTTCAGTGATTGGTGTTAGGGTAGGAAAAGTAGTCGCTGGGGAAATCGGGGTTTTTTTAGTGATTAAGGTAGAACCATAGTAAAAAAAAAACAACCAACCAACCAACCAAAAAACCAGAATTAGATATTTGAATTTTAACAATTTTTTGTTTAGTTACTTATATAACTAAATATATAGCTACATATACAGATATGATTTAAGTATGCTAGTTGTTTTGTTGATTATGTCATAATTATTTGGGTTGAAGTTGAACATATGTTAATATAACCGTTGATAGTAGAAGAAGAGGTTTTTTCTTCAAAAGAATTACAAGATCTTTTGTTAATATCTTGCCCTAGGAATGCTTGTTTTAACAACCTGTTTTATTTTTTGCTTTCTTGGTTATGGCCAATAAATAGAACATTACTGTAAATACAAGTTTGTTTAGTAAAACATGATAATTTAGGAGTAAATTATTAGACTGAAATGTCCTGTGCTTCATACTGTGTTATTTCCTAACAAAATCACAAGGTGAAAACTGATGTGATTTTTATAACTGAAGAGGGCTGATGAAGACTATGGTGAGATTTTTAAAATTCTGGAAAGCAAAGTTGAATTAGCTGTATTTAACATTTTCTGATCATGTGGCAAAATAAACATGAAATTGAGAGTGAGGAGTTACTTTATTATAAACAGAGCTTGCTGAGTAACCTTTGTTACATGAATAAGGACTACAGGAGACTTTGTAATCTGCTTTACATCTCTGCCTGCCCTGCTCTTTCCAGTCTCTGCACAGAAAGCAACAACTTGGGTTTAGTAGCCAGTCTGTGACAATTACTTAATTCTGTAGCTACAGAATCTTGATCATTTAAGGCAGTTTTTTAAATGTGGATTTATTAGCATTGCTATGAAATGTGTATGAATTGCTATGAAGTGTATGAATGGGAGTTGTTTTCAGGTGCTGTAAATGGCAGTTTGGTGTAACTTTGTGTACACTCTATGGTACAAAAAGGAAAGCAAGCCAAGTGAACCTGTTGCAGGTCATGAGTGTGTGTGTTCCTGGCACTAGTGGATTTTTTACAATGTAAATCATATGTTTTACTGCATTTGTTCTTAAAGGTTAATGTAAAAATTGGGGATGCTTTTTTGTTACTGGATATTTAGTATCCTAAATACTGGATACTGGATATTCTAAATATTCTAAGTATCCTAAATACTAGATACTGGATATTTAGTATCCACACTAGTGTTTGTATATTACCATGTCTAATCTGAGAGCTACCTACTAATTTGAAATCTAATTGGGCTGGGATAACATGGAAGGAAGGGATTTTCCAGGCCATTAAATGATGTTACTTCCTGTTGCAGCTACCACACCACACAATCCCTTTCATAGACCTGTGAAGCTCTAAATCCTGCAGTTTTGTGTGTGGGTTTTTTGTGGGGTTTTTTTGTGGGTTTTCTTTGTTTTTTGTTTCTTGGGTTTTTTTGTTTGTTTGTTTTTGTTTTTGTTTTTTCTTCCTAGTCTGTTGCTATGTGTTTTCTTAAGGGGTATGTTGTTCTCGGAGTAAAATTTCTAAAAAATGCTGGAAGTTTTTTCTTTGAGGTAAAATTATGTAAGTCTAAATAACACCCAGCTGTGCTGAAAGATGTCCTGCTGAGTAAGGTCTGTTAGGCTTATCAGGCCTATAACTTACAGTTATGTCCTATAACCTTCATGTGTGGAGTTACTTCTCTGTTTCTGCCAATGCACTTGTGACACTTCAATCTGTGACAAATTTATGCTTTGAGGTAGGTCCTCACCAGGACAACTGTGAGATAGATGTGTGATGTGGGTAACGGAAGTTTAGGGTGAGACTCCCAAGTATCACTTCATTTCTCTTTGACATTGAAACAGGATATCAGTGTGCTATTAAAGACCAGCTTTAAGTATGGAGGATGTTACCGTGTGTCCGATTGCGGCTGGGCCGAGGTTACCTCTCCCCCGGCGCCG
>KL286120.1:4487-27419 GCA_000699545.1 Podiceps cristatus | reverse complement strand
GGTGGGGGGTGGGGGGGTGGAATCAATGTGAAAATCTTTTATACATGATGTCTGTATATGACTAAGGAATGAGTGCTTCTATCCACCCTGTATACACACAGCTCCATAAGTAGTCCATAGAATCACATTTGCTACAAAGCTGTTTCTTTGGAGCCAGTATCCTCAATGTTTGTCACACAGGGCCACTGAAGGCAGTTGGAAAGAAAAGTAAAATAGGAGAGAAATCAAATGTCAAGAGAAAAGATTTCTAAGCACAAGTTTGCTACACATCTCTCTGCTGAACAGAAGGTTTTCTATACGCAGGCCCCTGTAAATTGCAAATGCCACATTTGCTTTGTTTCTCTTCTTTTCAATAAATCATCATTTTAAAAACACATTTTCCAAAGAAGATAATGCTAGTACAATATTTCAATGAATATGTCTGTAAATAATAATGCAGAAACACTTCTATACTATAAAAACAACTACAAAAGTAGTGGTGTCCATATTTCAGCAAATCTTTTAATTGAATTGATGTACTTCACATAAATTGCAATCAAAAATGTTACACAACATACAGAAGGGAATTTTTTCCTCCTGTTTTGTCTTGATTCTGAAGTTGTAATTTACAGAGCTTGCAACTTTATCCATACAATCTTATAATCCTTAAAACAGCTTTGTCTGTCATTCATGCTTGCATAAGTGCAGGTTGAGATTATTCAAAACTGTAGAGTACTATCAATGACTTTCTTAGTGAACGACACTATTGTATTGACAGAGGAATAATTTGGGATGTAATGATTAAAACAGGCATAAAAGTGAAATGATGTATTTCATGGACAATGGAGTGAGGACAAAGCCATAATCTAAAAGTCATAAAGTGCGTGTCAGTGACTATACAGCTTCTGTGGCTGAATATGATTAGTACAGCTCTTATGAATTTCTATTCTCTGGTCTAAAAGGCAAAAGACTCTTATATGTGGGGTGTATTTTAACATTTCAGAGCATCTCCAGATTAAATATTTCAGATAATAGCAAACTGTCTGCAGCCGATCATTGAAAGAGCCATGCTTCATAATTATCAACATGAAAAGAGCGTTTTTTTGTTTTCGTTGTGGAAAAAGTAAAAAGCATTATCAGGAGAGCATCAGTCTGGATTTCTGCCTCCAGTGATATTATCTCAGTCAACCTTCTACTTATCTTAGCTGAGTGAAGGATTCTGAGTTCAGGTCCTGTTGGCAGTGAAGTGCACTGTTCAACATATAAACTGCATGTACTTAATATGCATTCCAGTTTCACAGCAAGTCCTGATGGATCCATAATCTACACATAGTATTATTTATTTAGTAAATCAGATTTCTGCTTTCCATGGTTAAAATATAACCAATTATCTTCAGGAATGAACAGAAGCCCATTAAAGTCTCAATAATCAGAAGCTGTTAAGAGAAACACTGTTAGAAATCATAGACATTTTCCTCAGAAATTTTAAAATCTTAGGAAAACAACTACAACCTAGGAAAAGAATGCTACCAGCAAAATCAGGATTCCAGAAATCTTGGCACATGCTGTCTCAAATGAAACCTTTTTTTTTTTTTTTAATGTGAGTTTTATGAATGTCTTTCTATCGTTAAATCTCCAAGCACATGTATAGCACAGATAACAATGAAATTTGACATATTGAGAAATGCTAATGAGTACAGAAGTGCCCCACAAAACAAGCACTATAAATCCTTCACAATGACATCTTCAGGAGGAAACCTGCGTAAGTTTTATAGTAAGCCTTGAAGGTCAACAAACATAGTCTTGATCTAAGCTGTGGAATTAAAATCAAGATCCAGGGCTACTACATCCATTAAGCTCTGCCAAAAGCTTTTGTAGGTCCATTTAAGAACAGTGTTTAGCCATAGTTGCCATAGGACTATATAAGGAATGACACATCCAGCATCAAGTCTTGAATTTGAACAAGAAAATAAAATTCCATCAAAGAATTTATGAAAATGCATCAGTTCAATTCGCTCAATTGCTGGCTTGCGTTGAGCTTCTCATCAACCAGCAACCCCAAGTCCTTCTCTGCAGGGCTGCTCTTAATCACATCGTCCCCCAGTCTGTATTGAAACTGTGGATATCCCCATCTCAGGTGCAGGACCTTGCACTTGGCCTTGTTGAACCTCCTGCGGTTCACACAGGCCCACTTTTCCAGCTTGTCCAGGTCCCTCTGGATGACATCCCGTCCTTCTGGTGTCACAACTGCACCACTCAGCTTGGTGTCATCTGCAAACTTGCTGAGGGTGCACTCGATCTCACTGTCGATATCATTGATGAACACATTAAACAACACTGGTCCTAGTACCGAACCTTGAGGGACACCACTCATCACCAGTCTCCATCTGGACATCAAGCCATTGACTGTCACACTCTGGATGCAACAAAAAATCACAAGGTATTCAGATTTTACCTGATACAATTCCTTTGAGTATTTCTTACTTAAGAGTGCATTACACTAGTTTATATTCTAAAATATAACCTGGACTTTTTCAAATTTAAAAGCCATTCCAGTCTTCCAGGGTATCACTGTAAGAAAAAAGTCCATGCAGATTTGCCTCAAACCTATGGGCTCCTATCACACCGTTGGTGAAAGAGACAGCTCAAGCCTTTGAGAAAGGGACATCCTGAAGAGCTGAGCTGGATATTTCTTTCACCTTGGCAAAAGCCACATGACCTCTTTCAGGAGGACCCACAGATATCTGGCCTGCATTTCAGTGTGTATTGTGTTTATGTGGCAAGGTTTTAGTATCAGGGGGGCTGCAGGGGTGGCTTCTGTGAGAAGCTACCCCTCTGTCAGACAGAGCCAACGCAGCCGTCTCCAAGATGGACCAGCTGCTGGCCAAGGCTGAGCCAAACTGTGACATTGGTAGCGCCTTTATGATAACACATTTAAGAAAGGGTAAAAAATGCTGCGCATCAGCAGTTGGTAGAAAGGAGTGAGAATACGTGAGAGCAACAGCTCTGCAGACCCCAAGGTCATTGAAGAAGGAGGGGGAGGAGGTGGTCCAGATGCTAGAGCAGAGGTTCCCCCGCAGCCCCTGGTGCAGCCCAGGTGAGGCCGGCTGTGGCCCTGCACCCAGGGAGGATAACAGTGGAGCCGATATCTACCCTGCAGACCAGAGCAGGTGGATACACCCGAAGGAGGCTGTGACCTTGTGGAGAGACTGTGCTGGAGCAGGCTCCTGGCAGGACCTGGGAACCTGTGGAGAAAGGAGCCCAGGCTAGAGCAGGTTTGCTGGCAGGCCTTGTGACACCATGGGGGACCCATGCTGAAGTAGTCTATTCCTGAAGGACTGCCTCCTATGGAGAGGAGCCATGCTGGAGCATTTCATGAAGAGCTGCAGCCCGTGGGGAGAACCCACACTGGAGAAGTTCATGAAGGACTGTCTCCCATGGGAGACACCCCATGCTGGAGCGAAGAGCATGAAGGAGAAGAAGCAGCCGAGACAATGTGCGATGAGCTGAGTGCAACCCCCATTTCCCATCCCCCTGTGCTGTTTGGAGGGAGCAGAAATCAGGACTGAAGTTGAGCCTGGGAAGAGGGGAAGGGCAGGGAGAAGTTGGTGTGTTTTTAGATTTTTAAAATCTGTTTGTATTTCTCATTATCCTACCCCATTATTAAATGGCAATAAATAAATTAATTTCCCCAATTCAAGTCTTTTTTCCTGTGATGGTAACCAATGAGCGATCTCCCTGTCCTTATCTCGACTCATGGGTTTTTTGTTGTATTTTCTCCCCTAGTGTTGTTGATGGAGGGGGAGTGATAGAGTGGCTTGGCAGGCACCTGGTGGCTAGCCAAGGGCAACCTACCACACAGCATGAGAACGCCAATGCTTATCATCTTCTTAAGAGAACGGAAGAGGGCTGTGCATGCAGTGAAGCAGGCAGCAACAAGGTGGATAATGTAGACATCTTTATCAGCTTATGAGACTACATCATGCTTTTATGTTATGATACTATTCTAAGAAGATTGAGGAAATTATGCTTAATGTAGATGTTCTTATGCAACTTACAGTTGATACAAAAGGGCAAGGAATCTCCCATGTTTCTCAAAACAGGCAGGTTTTTAAGCATTCTTCATGCTGAGGAAAGGTGGATCATCACAAAGCTGGCAAGTCACTTAAAGTCTGGAATGAAATTTATGACCTCCTGATGAGACCATATTTGAAACTGAGTAATCCGAAAAAGAAAGTGTGAAACAAATAGTTGTTGATGTGATAAGGAGGGGAAAGCTCCAACTATTGAGGCCCATCTGTTCCATTAAAGATGTCTGCCTGATAAAAATTTTAATCTGAAATAGGGTGTCAGGCCAGGGGACGCAACAGAGTACAAGAAAAGGCTCAGTAGAGGGGTTATACAATGAGTTGGATTCAGTTCAAGATTATGATGCCTAAATACACTTGTGTTTAAAAACATTTCAAAATAACATTTTATTTAGTGGAGGCTAGTCAGTACTGGGGGTTCTGAGAATGATTCAGTTGTCCACTGTAGTAACATAAGAAGTGTTCTGTTTCTTAGAAAGATGCACCTGAATGTTTCCCTGATGTCCTTGGATGTCTAGGACATGGGGCTGTTAAGTGTGACACAGGACCTGTGAGAAAACCATGTCCTTCTGAAACAGCAGCTGAAGGCAAGGTGGGACATAGTACATTTCAAACAACAGTAGGGTTCTGTCTGCATTAGCATTTTGGTTTAGATAAGGAGTATTCTTTTGAAGCAAATCTCCAATCACTCCCATCTTCAAAGCTTTGGTTCACGTCACAGAGCAATCTTGGATCACATCAACATGACTTTTCTCAGATGAAATTAAACTCAAAAGTGTGCTTCCAAAGTGCATTTATTGCATTTTAGCTGCCAGTGGAAGCTTAGTCCATGCAACTAAATTAGAGCTAGGTAGAAATAAGTCCCCTGAAAAGCACTTGGCGGTCTGGTCCTCAGCATCTACTCTTTTTCTCTAAGTGTCCACTTCTATCATATCCCAGTACATGCTAACATAGATGCAGCTTTTGTTTATGCAACTGAAATTTAATTCTTTGTGTTTGTGATCAGCTGCAGACCCCTGAATTTATGCATGGTAACTTCAGCCTACGTTTATGTGTGGTAACCTCAAACTGAATTCCACACCACTTGACAAGGTCAGCCAAAGAGATATTCTAAAGAGATGTCTAACGGCATAATTCCTATCCAGGACTTGTTTAAATGCCAATTTATTAATTATAATTACCTAATTAAAAAATTTACTTATAAGGATGTTGCTGTAAATTGTACCCCCTCAAGCCAGAAGGACTTCTCGAGAAACAGGTATTAAGTACCCACCAAATTTTTTTTTATAGTATATGTTACTGACATAATCTGTGAAGCTTCATTCTTCATAGAATGAAGTCAAAGAGTGGTCCTAGTCAGAAATATTAAATTACATTCTATATGGTTCAAGAATAACTAATCCCTGATGAAATACTAACTGTTAAAATCTCAGTTGGAATGATCCTCTTTTCTATTCTTTAAGAATTCAGGTGAGTAATGTATAACTTATCTAGAGGAATGATAATGTTATCTACAGAACTGCAGGCTCAAATAATGTATATGAAAAGGAATTAATGTAAAAATCATAATACTGAATAGCACAAATGTACTTATTCCACATCTTAAAAAAGGACTGGAGTACCTAATTTAGGGCCTCTGCCCAGAAAATTGTATCCTCACAGAATCACACTGTTGTTGAGGTTGGAAGAGACCTGGAGATTGTCTAGTCCAACCCAGAGGAGGGTCCAGTAGAGCAGGTTCTATTCAGATTTTGAGTATCTCCAAGGCCTGAGACTCCACAACCTCTCTAGGCAACTGTTTCAGTATTGAATCATCCTTACAGTAAAACAGTTTTTCCTTAGGTTTAAATGAAATTTCCTGTATTGCAGTTTCTGCCTGTCGCCTCTTATTCTGTCATTGGACACCACTGAGAAGAATCTGGCTGTGCATGCTTTACTGCTTCTATCAGGCAATTATATATGTTTATAAGATCCTCTCCCAAGCCTTCTTAAGGCTAAACAACCATAGCTCTCTCACTCTCTCCTTGTATTACAAATGCTCTAATACCTTAATCATCTTCATGTCCCTTCACAGAACTTGCTCTAGGACATCCATATTTGTTATTCTAGGGAGCACAAAACTAGAAACCACTCACCAGATGTGGCCTTAGCATTGCTGAGTAGAGGGGAAGGATCATCTCTTGATCAGCTGGCAGCTATCTTCCTAATGGAGCAGAAGAAGCTGTTGGCCTTCTTTGCTGTGAGGGTACATTGCTGATTCACAGTCAACTTCGTGTCCATCAGGACCCCAAGGTCCTTCTCAGCACATCAGAAGTCTCGCTGAAGTCAGCATAAACAACATCTGCTACTCTTCACTTGCCCATTAGGCTAGTCATTTTATTGTAGAAGGCTATCAGGTTGGTCAGACACTTTCCCTTCATAAATCAATACTGACTACTCCCAACCATCAGTTCCCCTCTTCAGATATAGCCTAATCCTGAAGGCATCCCAGCTCTGCAGTCACTTCCATTTCTCACCATGAAGTTCTGCAGCTGATATAGTCTTTGCTTTGGAGCTACTTCTGGTTTGTTAGGAATTAGTCAACTTTTAGATACTTGCCCTATATGTAAAAAACACTAGGATCATTTTAATCAGCATTCCTCCTGTCTTGGCTCTTAGAGCTGTAATTAACCTAAGTGTTTAGATCACTGGACCAGAACGTAAAATACCTTGTTCTCTTTTCTTCCTAGGTAGATAGAAATCCACATTTGCCAAGTCACAGGAGAATGTGCTAACAAACTGTCTGTAGCCTTTCCTGAGGGAATACTCTATGTCCTCTCCATTTCTCAAGGCAACAGAGAAACTTCAGATTCTATTGGATGGGTAGTTGTACTGACTCATAGACCTAGGAAAACTGTACTGCTTTGTGGTAACTAAATGTCCTAAAAGTACATGCATCAATAAAGAGATTAAAAGCTAGGCCTTATTTTCACTGGAGATTGGGTGGTAATTTGTATATTTCCTTTTGTTAAAGAACACAGGTAAAAAGAGGTATATATCAGACTAGAGGAAACCAAGGAAAAACAAGAGAGCTTAATCATATTTAGCAAGTAAACAAGCTGTTTAGCTGAGAACTTTCATCTTAAAATTTACTCCTCCCAGCAGGCAAAGGTAATTTGGGAGGTATGAAAAGCACTCTGACAGATACCCACATACCAGATACCTCTCTGTTTTCTATTTCATTCCTTGTGTCCTAGGTTTCCGGTAGATGGGGAGACAGCATGTGATCAGCAGGCTAACATAGCTCTTAGGTCCTCAGTGCCCCCTGGCTGAACAAATAAGTTAAAAAATATTGGATAACTGGTTGATTAAATAAGCCTGTACCTGAGATCTGAGCTATTTGTGGTCTTCAAAGTTGACAGGAAAATATATTCAAGAAAAATTACAGATCCATTTTTCCTTTTATTTTTTTTTTATAACCAAGGTAATGGTATTGAAACCATGTAGAAATCCCTCTGTTTCATTTTGAGAAGCATATAAACATTTTTTGTTCTATTTAAAGGTGACTAGTTAAGAAAAAGTAAAAAAAAAAAAATAATTCAAGATCCAGAAGACCTTCCCTTTTGCCCAGCTTGCATGGCAAAAGACATATTTCCCTCTTTACCTCAAAAGACAGAAGAAAAAGATCCAGCTCAAGACTCAGAGGGGATAAACTCTATGTGCAGGCTTCTCTGTCAGTTTTCATGACCAGACAGGAGGCTGGGTTGCTGTCACGGCCATCATATCAGTTCCCAGGGCTGCAATCTGAGTGGAGAAGTTGAGGAAAGTTCCAACACATATTTTGGCAAAACATCAGAAGGATTTAATTGGGATGTCAATGAAACTGGTATTTTGGAGCTGCTTTGCCAGGAATGGCCAGAATTTTTGTTACCTCAGTCTAAAATATCTTGTGCAATTGCTATTGAAAATAGCCACTCTGTCTCTCATCACCAGAAAATTGATTTGCATAGTGAAATCCCGACCTATGAACTGAAAATGTCTAGGATCTCATTCTAGTTCAAACAGGCAACAGGCATCCTTGATTTCCTACATGTTGCAAATTTTCTGCAAAAAACACTGCAAAACAGTGTAGATTCCATGAATCTTTCTGAATCTTCATAATCATGCAGCTTCTACATCGTAAAGTTATTTAAGCATGTATATAACTTTGTGCTGTGAATAGGGTACAAAGGACTTCTGTATTTTGCAGAACTGGAATTTTAACTCATGAAAGTTATAGTCCCCATATATATTTCCTAATATTTTAATATTTACTTCACATAGAACTAATCCAATTTATTCTAATAAATATCTAAATAATCTAAATGTATTCTACAAGTGTGGGTTTGGGTTTTTTTTTTTAAAAAAAAAAAAAAAAAAAAAGACGACTGTTATGTGCATTCAAAATGTGAAGCAAATGGAATAATATTCATTCGTTTATGATGGGATATCTTTTTAAGATTAGCTAATAAAGTGTTCCTTATTATTTTGTAATGCATTCTGGAATCTGATTTTAATGACTGTTGTAAAGGTATGTTTTAAATGGAAATAGAAACAAGGCCCTAACATCCACAAATGAGCCTGCCAAGCTGTAGAAAGTAACCCTTCTGAGCCATTGTAGAAATAAGACTAACACTAATCTTGCAATTATGTAACCCTGATACATAATGCATCCCTCTAAATATTCAAATAAATTGTCCTGGAATAGCCTAGACCTCTATAATGAAAATGTCTATGTTAATGTTTTACTGATTACTGTATATTTTTTCATGGATTATGTTTATTAGAAATATTTTGAACCAAAACAAATGAGTAGAATCAAGTAATAATTTAGTTTGGGCATTACTTTTTCTGCAGAATGAGCAGCTTTTTTTAAAAAAAAAAGGTTTCATTCTATATACTAGACTAGTTTACCATATAAAATATTGCTTTAGGTGAATTCAGTACATCTTTGTAGGTTATTACAACTTTAAATTAGGTCTTAAAGACTTAATAGCACTTATTACTTTAAATAAACCTAATAAGATCAGGCTATTTCAGTGTAATTTTATTTTAAGTGTATTAGTTGGTTATCCACAGCTGACAAGGACAAATGAGTTCTGCTCAGGGCACTCGTTCATCTGCATTGATCCATGCTAAAAAGACTAATATAAGTTGTACTGGAACATGTTGTGGGCCTAAAACCAAGAACTAAATATAAGATAAGGAGGTTAGCTAAGAACTGTAACCATTGCTATTGTTTAGACGTGGGGGTTTTTTTACAACGTGAGCATTAGAAACAAGCAAATACTAGAATGTCTCGTGGCTTATCTCATAAAATTGTTATCTTTTCCTCCATTAAAAGAGATTTTGTATCACATGGTTCAGCATCTTGAAATATCAGTAGCCAGTTTAGATGGAGAGATAACAAGCAAAAAACATAAATTAATTTTGCTTCCTTAAGTCTAGCAGGAACAAGGAGAAACATTAGGAATAATTGATAGTGACAGGATGAGAGAGATAAAAAGAGATGGACTAGGAAGTATTTAATGACTCTTTGTGGTATTACATCTGTCACACTTTTTGTGCTACATTAAAGTTTCATTATTTTCATATTTCTTGTGTTCATATTTTCCCATCCCCTTCTTTCTGCTAAATTTACCAAGTAATACAATGTAGATAATAGAGAGCTATTGCTGCAAATGTCATTGAATATGTTACTGGACTGAATAAAGTATCTCAGCCATGCATTCCTTTTCATAATACATTTTCAATTAGTGGCTTTGGCATTCTATACAATATTGACTCACTCTCTGCTTTTTTAATAATCTTGTACAATGCAGTGAGTTCAAAAAAGAAATAGTGAGACTTTCATTATGCTACAATTAATAGCCTGAATCAATTTCATTTGGCCAAAGAAAATTATTGCATAGGTCTGTTTACTGAAGAAGTTTATTCCTCTAAGGGCTCGTCTCCTACGGGCTCTTAAGACAAGTGGACTAACTTTGCTCATCTGAAAGACAACAGACATAATCTGAGGGATTCAGGTTTCCCTTGTTTCAATCTTCTTTCTTCCATCTCTCTCACTTTTAGTCTACACGTGTAGCTCAGTGTTGTAGTCGTTTGGAAAAACATGTCTGTCCCGAGAAGCTTTAGAACGTCAGGGGACATGCAAAAGTCTCACCACCTCTGATCGTTCAGTCTGTCCGGAGAGCGCAGGTAAGACAAAGTGTCCCTCTTCAGCAGCAATGCCAAAAGCCCATTTATGTCATAGAATCATAGAATCATAGAAAGGTCTGGGTTGGAAGGGACCCCAAGGGTCATAGAGTTCCAACCCCCCTGCCACAGGCAGGGACACCAACCTCCTGGCCTAGATCTACACAAGTAGACACCATGTCCCCATGGGTGTTTGTGGTCTCCACCCCTCCGGTAATCTAGTCCTAACTGGACCACTCATAGGAGTCACATGTTCCCACCAGTCACTATTAAGACTAATCGGTCCCCGCAGCACAGCTAGCTGGGTCACACCCCCGCCACTCCAGTGACAGCATTAGGTGTCTCTTCTCTTTGGTATGAGAGTAATAGGCGGCATGGGGCACCGGTGTCTGTGAGGGCTTGGTGCTTGACGGGATAGGTTATGCTGGGTCTCTGTACCCTAAATGTTTAATAAACCCCTTTTTCCCCCTCCTCCTGGCCAGAGGCAGGGCACTCTCATTGAAGGAGCTGATTTCACGTGACTCACTAAGCCGTTGTTTATAAGATTCCCTTGAAGTAAGAGTAGGCACACAGCTTGCTTTGGTGGCTGCTTCTGCTTTCAGCTGTTCCTTGGTCTGTTACTTATTTCCTTGGCTTATACTGCTAGCTTGACAGTTGGCCTTTTGTGCCACTTCTCCATTTCTTCCCCAGGATCTTGGAGCCACCTCCAAAATTTCTTTCAGACGAGGTCAATTTTGATCTACCTTTTGTTTCTTTTTCTGTTTAATGGGTTACTGCTGCAATTTCTTCTGATCTGCCCTGATCTCCTTTGCCATCAGGTAAGGCTTTGCTATCATCAGTGTCAACCAAGTCCAACCCTGCCAATTGCCACACAGGCAGAGAGCTGCAGAACTTGCACAACTCCCAAGATCATCTTGTCCACACACACACACACACCCCCCACCTTGGGCAGGAACATCTAAATCAGGTTGCTCAAAGCCCCACCAAACCTGACCTTGAACACTTCAAATGATGTGGGATCCACAATTTCTCTGCACAACGTTTTACAATGTCTCACCACCCTCATTGTAAAACATGTCTTCATCATGCCCAATTTAAATGTACCCTCTTTCAGTTTAAAAACATTTCCCTTTGTTCTGCCACTACAGACCTTGGTAAAAAAGGCCCCACCTTTCTTGTAAGCCCCCTTTGTATATTGAAGGGCCACAATAATGTCATCCTGGAGATGTTGTTATGGTAGCAAATGCAAGCTAGTAAGCTGAGCTGGAAGGCAAAGTCCAGCTTGGGCTGAGCACTGGACTAGCCTAGAACCTGTGCTGTTGCACAAGCACTAGGTTCCCTCAGACGAGTGATGTGTACCTGGCTCTCAAAGGTGCTTACACCTTCTATCCTTAGGTGATTCTGGAAAGATGTGCAATCTAAAATGAGGTCTTCACTCTCATTTGCTCGCTCGCAGCCCAGAAGGCCAACCGTACCCCGAACTGCATCCAAAGCCGCGTGGCCAGCAGGTCGAGGGAGGGGGTTCTGCCCCTCTGCTCCTCCCTTGTGAGACCCCACCTGGAGTGCTGTGTCCAGTTCTGGAATCCCCAACATAAGAAGGACATGGACCTGTTGGAACAAGTCCAGAGGAAGGTCACAAAGATGATGAAGCACCTCTCCTACGTGGACAAGCTGAGAGAGTTGGGGATGCTCAGCTTGGAGAAGAGAAGGCTCTGCGGAGACCTTATAGCAGCCTTCCAGTATCTGAAGGGCCTACAGGAAAGCTGGGGAGGGGCTTTTTTAGTAGTGATAAGATGAGGGGGAATGGCTTTAAACTGGAAGGCAGTAGATTTAGATTAGACATTAGGAAGAAATTCTTCACAATGAGGGTGGTGAGGCACTGGAACAGGCTGCCCAGAGAAGCTGTGGCTGCCCCATCCCTGGCAGTGTTCAAGGCCAGGCTGGATGGGGCCTTGAGCAGCCTGGTCTGGTGGGAGGTGTCCCTGCCCATGGCAGGGGAGTGGGAACTAGATGATCTTTAAGGTCCCTTCCAAACCAAACCATTCTGTGATTCTATGATTTTATACCATGCTGCTTTTGGATACTGTATGCTTACCCAATATACCTCTACTTGCTGACTCTGCTTCAGGCGCATAACTCAGATTTTCCAAGATGCAGCAAAGATCTGCACGATCTCTTCTGATCCATGGGGTATGTTTCTCCCCCTCCATTGCTACCAAAGCCTTTCTGTCCACCTGCTTCTCCTTGCAGTAATCTGTCAGTGTCTGTATTAACTGCAAGCCCCCACCTCCTTGCTGTGCCTCTCTGATTGCTTCTCCTCATGTCATGCAGTTCCTGCAACCGTCTCTCCTTGAGCAGCTGCTGAAGGAAAGATCAGCCACCTTCCCCAGGAGGTTTCTGCCCTACCTGGTCCTACATGAAACGTGAGAACCAGATATACCTCTCTTTCATCAAAGGTTTCTTCTAGGAATCTTTTCTTTCTTTCTGATCTTCCTTGCTATTTTGAATCTTTCGTGTGGGTGTCTAGCAGCTTCTTGTCCCTGCAGCACTATGTTTTGAACCAGTTCTCCCTGTTCATCTCAGAAACTAGCACAGAACAATGTTTTATGCCACAAAACAATGACCACCCATCACGAATGGCTGGCATTTTGGGGTTTTTATTAACTGGGAATGAACTAAGAAATGTGAAATTAGAGTTTTAGTACCAATTCCAAACAGATAGGTAACTAAAGAACAGAGATGACATACAAACACTAGCTTTCTCAAAGTTACAAAAGATCTCTAAATAAAATCAGCAAAGTGACATGCTGCATTGAAGCACAAATTGGTGAACAATTTGCTGAGTGCTATTTACCTGATAGGCTAGCCAGTTAGTGGTTTTACTCCAGAAATCTGAATTAGTAGGTGGAAAAATGTCTCTAGTCTTTTATGCAAAAAGAGGCATTTAAAACTAAACTACCAATATGGTTCATTAAAAAAGAAATGTCAGAATGTTTAAAATGCTATTATAAGTGTGGATAAGTATGAAATCCATTTATGAATATAACCAAACACTTGTGTCATTTATTTTTGTCTTTGAGAATGTTGGGAGCTAATGATTAGATTTAAAATTCAGATGTTAAAAAAACTGTAGACTTCATTTCTTCAAGTTCCTGAGACAGCACTGGGGGCCTGGTTGCAGCCTCAGTGAAGAACAAGGTTGCTTTGCAGAAAGAGGGACACACTCTCAGGGCACAGCAGCAGCCATCGGCTCCCTTGGGCCAGGTGCCAGGAGAAATGGGGGCTCCCCAGGGCTCCATCAGGGCAGGGCCAGCAGCCAGACCCGTCCCACCGCCCCAGCTGGGGGCAGGGAGCCGGGGGCAGCAGTGCAGACCCAGCCCTGGGCATCGGGTGCCTCCGTGGGGATGGGCTGGGGATGGGCCAGGACATGGGCTCTTGAGTGGGCCTGGCTTGGTGGGACCCATGGCCAGGCAGGGCTGTGGGGATCTGGAGACCGGCCTTGCTGTAGCGTCGTTGGGGCAGGAGCTGATGGCCCAGGGGGCTGAGGTGGGGTCCTGGGCTGGGGGTTGGGGGGGAGCCCCGGGGGCCAAGCCAGGGCAGTCAGGGCTGGCGGTGCCCTCAGGGCCCAGACTGGTACATGGAGTAACAGCATCATCTTCCCTGATCATTCTGGCTGGTCAGGACAACTGATAAAGAAAATAAGCAGAGACTTAACATTTAGAAGTTCAAGACAGACAAAATTAGTAAAAGACACTGCTCAGTGAAAAGATTAATGGGAGAAGCTGTGTTTAAGGACCTAAATGCTTATTATGACAGCTGTGAAAAACAAACAGTTTGCAAGTGAGTTAAGGTTTGGTATACATGCTAATGCACCAGAAGTTGTAAAATAGCCCTGAAGGTTTCTAAAGCAAAACAATCTAAACCAGATTGCAGTTGTTTGCAAATTTATATCAAGCCAGAAATGTTAGATAAGAATGGTACCAGGCAATATATAAAGCTTAAGAATGCAGATTCATGTGAAAACTGGACCGAAAGAGAATAGTCTGTAAAGTCCTATATGAGAAAGTGACTTGATTTCCCCACATTGGTAAGGAAATCATAGAAACAGTCTTGGTACAGAAAGAGTTAACTTTTGTGAAAGTTTTCTCTGCTTGACCCCTGGAGATTTCACTTGAGTTAGAAACCTGAATTAAGCAAGGCATTTATGCTTAACTTTGTCAAAAAGTCAGAAGACACCATTAGGTTCATCCCATCTGGACTCTAAAATATTCTGGTTGATAAGAAACTGTAAAATTGAGACTTTGCATCAAGTCCTAAACATTAAAATTGTCAAAAGACAGATAATAATACCAAAGGGTCATAAGTCTTGACAGAGAAAAATCACTACCACTAAGACCTTCTCTGTTTAGGAGAGCAGTTAAACACATGCTTAAATCTATGCAAAAAAAACTCTGCATTTTGTCCATGACTGTGTACATACTTTGGGCACACTCCGAGCTGATGACTGTTACAAAAATTAACAAGACCATTGCCAAGGCTTTTCATTAATTCAGTGGGTTTGAATCAGCCAGGTTAGAAGCCGTGTGAATATCTAAGTACTGTTAGAGAAACTCAATGAAAAGTTATCTTTTCTGGTCTTTTTCCCATTTGCTCAATTTTTTAAATCAAGTATTTAATCTAAAAGGGCCACTTATATGAGCGATATTATTGTATAGCAGACTAATGCATAATGCAGTTTTTCTATAAATATGCATATTTTTCCCAAGGCAACTGCTATATAGGTACAGTGTCCTGTGCTACTAAACTCTATATAAAATAGTTCAATATCCTAAGATTTTCTTTAGTTGTAACTCAAACACTATTTTAGTGTTACTGAGTATGTATCTTATATTAATGAACATATTTTTTTAAACATGTTTTAAACGTACAATAAATTTACATACAATGCAAGTTTGAGTATGATCAAAGACGTGACACCCTAAGGAACCTGAAACAATGAACTTCTGGGGAGTGCAGGTATGAGTTGTTTTCCAGAAGACTTCTGACCTCACAAACCTAGGACTTGCTAGGTTAAACTGCCTTAAATTTTAAAATATATTTTAATCCTTGGCCAGTGTAAGATTTAAGAAACAATGCAACATTTTTTTTAAGATCTCTCACTTCAGCTGCATACAACACAACAGCAGACAGACTGCTCTGTTAGCATGAGAGACTGTGATACTACAGCCAAGATCTTAAAAATACTTCCGCACTAAAGGTAAGATCCGCTTTCCCTAATTCATAGGTGCTTTGTGAGCGAGTCTCTATATTGTAAATTCCTAAGTTCTCTATGCATTCAGTGAAGAGGAGGCTATCCTTCATGGTCATCAGAGCAAGATCTGACTGCAGACCTCCATTGGGAGGCAATATTTTTAACAGCACTGCATCCCATTGCTAATCCTTGTATTGTTATTTCAGTCCCAGTGGGAGAGATGGCAAAGAATGGAATGGACTACAGAACACTTTTTCATGTTTTGAAGGCATCCCAACATCCCAACAACTAATGCCAACTAAAAAGACAAGCAAAAACCATACCATACTGAGATTTCACAGAGAATCAGAACAAGGAGACCTGTTTTGAATCAGAGGAGATTTTGCATCACGCAATAAGGTGACCTATTTGAGCTGACCAAGAAGAGTGAAGTGCAACGCTGTCTGAGATGACTTTGGCTGTCCATTTTATTCCTACCAGGTGCATAGGTGTGGAAGAATAGGAATTTGGCTATCAGGAAAACAGTATCAGAAGGCTTGTATTAAAAATATATATATATACACTCACACATATATATATATACACACACACACACACATATATATATACAGGGGGCAAGAACCACCGTAGGATTCAAACTCGTTTTGCCCTTCTTATTCAGGGCATATATGTGCTGGAAGGCTTTGCATGTGGAGGAAATTATTTGACAAGCATAAAAAATGAGAAAAGGATCCAGAAATCCGTGTATTAAATACAAACTGACACCATCCCTCAGATGGTAGGTTTGAATTAACCTTTAGTCCCTTATAAAAATGCACCAGTTTTTGTATGCTGTTCTGAAGCAGAATGTTTATAGATCTTAGTTTGTCCATCGTCAGAGTAAGAGGGTAGAGAACAACTCTCAGAACAGCTATAATTCAACAGTATACATCTTGGTCCTTGAATCACTTTGGTATTTGTAGCATGAGTTTTCACTGTAGTAAACTAATGGTTAACTGGCTGTCAAGAACATTTGCAAGTAATAGGGAGAAGTATAGAAAGCTGAGGTATGTACCAAGTAAATTATTCCATTGGTAACAATTTTATTTACTCCTGCATCCTCATTACTGTCAATTTTTGTTACATTCTGAGGCCCTAAAATTCTGTACTTTGTTTCTGTACTGACTTCTGCTGAAAACGGAAGAGATTTTTGGCAGCTGTAGCTATATACTGTAAGAAAAAAAAATGACAAGAAGCCTGAAAGTCTGAAAGATACTTTAAAACTTCAGAGGATGTGGAACTCTTTTACTCCCTTTCTGTAAATGTGTATGTCATTCACTAAAGCTGTAGGAACTGCTTTGGCTGAAACACTCTCAGCTCAGCAAATCCCCTCCAAATCTAAGGAAAGAGTCCAAGAGATTCTGGTCTGGATTCCAGCCAAACATCCTCAGGATGCATTGCCCCAATGCAGTTTACCAAATCCACCCTTGGCGTGGTGGTTTGCTTGGGGTAGCATATGGTCTCCAGCCCTAACACAATTTGTCTGGTAGGCTTCAAGTCTGTGACTGGGGCAAGTGCAACAGTTGGTATGGCTGAAGACCAGAGAATGTGCCAAATCCTCTCGGCCAAGACAAGTTGCCCAGACTAAAAAAAAAAAAAAAAAAAAAAGGTAGAGGAGGAATGTTGCTTGCGTTCATTTATTAACAAGAGCTTATGAGCCTGAACTAGCCTATCTAGCAAACAGAGAAATAAGAGCAGCTGCAGACTCTGATATTCAGCATCCTAGATAACCTGTGTTAGAAGAAAAGTTTATTCTCTCTTCTGACTGTACAGGAAGACATGGATAGGTCTAGTCAGACTGCAACATCTATCTTGCGACTCGTACTCTCAGGTAAGATTAACTCTACTGCTGTTCACCCTATTTGGTGTCTAGAAACGCTGGTTCTAAAGAAAGCTTGGCTCCCACCTGCTGGCATGGCTTTTGGATTGAGGTGTAAGATACACAGCACAACAATGCCAAAGAGCTGAAATCCTGAGGACACCCGACCCCAGAAGTTGCCTGGCAAAATGCTTGTTATTCTGTCCCTCTTACTATTAAAAATACCTCAGATGTATTTATACTATGATGATTTTCCTGAGATGGTAAGACATCTGACTGATGACTGCAACTATCCACATACAGACTATTCCACCTCCAACAAGTACTCATCCCTGAACAGAGCTTCCATATCTGTCCTCATAAACCTCACTGCTGAACTCTGAGTAATGTTTCTCATGTTGTTTGTTATAATCTGGACTATGTAACATTTAAGAAGTCTTTCAGCAGGTCTGAATGTTTCAGAATACAACAGTTGAATAAGTATATATTTAATATTCTTCAGCATCTAACCCTGATTTGGAAAGAATATTTAATTTATCTTGTATTTTTAAAGGAGTGTAATCCCTTTCCACAGACAGAGATATATAAACAGGTGTATTCTGCTAAATTTAAAAAAAAAAATACCCCCAAAAAGTGCTGAGTAAAAAAACCCATTAAGATAGATTATTTCTCTCCACCTTTTTTTTTTTTTTTTTTTTTTTTTGGTGAGTTTTGTCTGCTATAATGCTTTTTTCACTGGTAAATCTCAGGTGTGTTATCCTCTACAGCACTTCAGAAACCACTTTGTAGAATATAAATGTGACAAATCTTCCATTCTGTCACATTTGAATAAACTCCAAACACCTTTGAAGTTGTCATGACCTCCTTTTGCAAACTCTCTGAGATCTACAGATGAAAAGTACTATATGATACTAGATAGATATTATCATCTATTTCTTTATACACTTAGGGACAACTGCCATTTATTTTCACCTCTTTGTCACATCAAACAACCTTTAAGTTCCAGATTTGCTAAATATTCAAAAATGGTTTCCATCTGCATCATTGAAAGCCACTCTTCATCTTGGGGCAATATTTTAGCGAATTCCCAGAGCCATGTGCTGAAATAGACAGTTTCAACATCTAATTATGTTTTAGCATTGTTTGTGTGTGACATCTTTGTATATATAAATGTATATATAGAGAATTTTTAAAAAAAAATAATTCATGTTTTAACAGCAGTTTCTTTTCAGTTACCTGCCTGTAATATTCTTCCAACAATATTTATGGTCTGAAAACTGTCACTTAATAATACAGTCTGTCCAGAATAGGACTCAATAGAGAAAGGAGGGTCCATATAGTATCACAAGCATGTTCTGCCTACGTGTCAAACAACAAAATGCAGATAGACGCTCTAATGCAATGCCAGTGAGGGTATATTATCTTTGACTCAGTATGGCACTAATTTCTAATTAAACTTACACCTCTCTTGATTGAAGCAGGCTAGTATCCTGCCGTCTTGGCAAATGAGCAAAGCAAGCTTGTGATGATTGCGCACAAAAATCCTTGTAGGTATACCCTAAATGCTTTTTGTTTTAAATGGCCATGAAAGAGCAAGGAGGTGACTTCTCAATTTGCAAGACATGGAAAATGGCTGTCATCCCCCATCCTTTAGCTATTTGTTAGCAGCACCAACTAATAACTAACTGGTTAGTAGCTGACTAACCAGAACACAGTTTGCCAGCAATTTTTTCTGCTACATGAGCTTTTAGTAGGTCATTCTCAGTTCTTTTACCCCAAAGAGAGAAAGAATCTTTAACTTCCTGGTGCTCTGCAGAGTGTGTGTAGCCATACCCAGCATGGGAGTGGACAGCAGCATTCTGCCCAACCTCCAGTTTTGGAGCATGAGTAATACCCATGGCTGCAGACAGGCCTGCATGGCAAAATGTGGGGATGGCAGATCAGGTCGGGACAGAAGCCTTCTGGGTCCAGTCTGGTCAAAGCACTATATCATGTATATTCTATCTTCCTTGTACTTAACATAGGCAAAGCCTGACTCCAGGTACGTGATGTGGCCAAACTCTCCATGTGCCGGGTGCAGAGCATGGTGCAGATTCTCTTCTCCTCTCTGAACTTTCTCATCCCAAGGCAGTAACATTCACTCCATCTCAGTGCCTGGGAATGAACCGGTAGATATTTGCAGTATGGATAACAATAGTACTAGCACTATTACTGGCCGAAACAGGGAGAGGATCTGTTTGGAAACATAGACACCCCTAAACATAGCTATACCACTTCTTGTAGTGCATTTGTAAGTGCAATTAGGATTTTGTTCCAGGTATCTGTGAAACATTGCATTTTACACTAGAGATATTTGTATTTCGAAGTATCTTTATTTAGAGGGCTCTACAATGTTTATACTATCCTACTCAAACACTAAAAAAGAAGGGTCACTTACTGTCAGGAACTGTTTATTCTGCTGTATTTGCTGCCATACTTTTGCTAGGATAAATCTCTCTTATTACAGAGAAGACATTATCTTAGGCCCTCACTGAATGATGCAGAAGTGTCATTGCTAAAGAGAACTACATTAGGAAAATGCATATTTCTAAAATTATTTGCAGAATAGCAGACAGAGAACAAGAAAATGTTTGGCCTTTATTCTGCATATAGTACACTGTATTTCCAAAATGAGGACTGTGAGATCACTTCTAATTTTCTTATCAAAAAATAATGGAACTTTTAATGAACCCTAAACATAAGATCACCTGGGTTTTTTGCCTGAGAAAACTTCAGATGTGCAGGTACTATTCTCAAATTTGTTGGGAAACAAAGGCAAATACTTGTCTAGTTCTGCCATGCATTATTTGGTAGAGAAAACAAAATCTGTTTGTGGGAAATTAAACTACAATTTAGAAAATAAAATCATGTGAGACCATTCAATTGCCTAAAGTCTGAAAAAGGCTGCAATAAATGTAAACAACTACAGGTAAATTAGTTTAAGCATTATCAATGTCATTTTTTATCTTGGAGCCCAGGTATAACATCTGTTTTTGAATACTATACCCATTTCTTTCTAGAATTTCAAGTCAGTAGTCTTAATGTTATTGTTCAGGATACCAGATCACAAGCTGTAACTTTTTGTTAATATTATGATCCCTTTTACCATAAGCACTGTGCAACTTTCTGCATGACACATCTTGAGCTTTCAGGCGCTTCCCCACCATGTCTACATACACTGAGGACATGGGTCACGAAGGAAGAAAAGTAAGCTGAAAGGCAGATCTGATGTTAGTCCAAAGAGGGGTAAACTGGTGAAGAATAAATCTAAACTAGAAAATAAATAAATAAATAAATAAATAAATGACACCAATAACAGGAAATTCTTCCTCTGTTCATACAGGGCCCAGGTGAGTGTACAGTTCAGTCTGTTTATTCAACAAAATATAAGACCTTGTGAAGATTGACTTCAAAACTACAGCAGGCAGTAAATATCAGGTGGGGAACAGGGAACTACATGAGCTAACAAATACCGCAAGCATGTGAGCAAAAAACTAAGTGAAATTCCAGCTTTGCATCAGAATGTTTTAATGGCCAGAAAGGGATGTTCTGCAGCAGCTGCCTTCTTAGAGCAGTGAGGACACAAACCGATTTAATATTAATTGTCAGCTTGGTAAACTTATGAAAGGAATTACACAAATAACTGTCTGTGATTGCTTTGTGATCTCCTTAGTGAACTAAGGGATCCCATCTACTACTGCGTGTCCTGTGTATGTTTCCAGCTTCTAAAAGGTGTCAGATTGACACCAAATTAAATGAGCCTTTTTTCTTCCAGTAGATAATTTCAGTCCAAAAAAAAAACTTACACTGTAACTTGAAACTATAAGTTAAGGGTGTGAGAACGTAACAATTATGGTGCACAATTTGTGGGTAAGAAACTGAGACAGGAAGAGAGGGGCCTGGCCTGACACACAAGAATTTAGACGTCTCAGCCTGGGTCTACACAGCACAGTGAGACGCTATCTAGAGAAAACAACACCAGAAGGAAAACCACATAGTATGGGAAAGAGCCACTTTTGTGGCCCCAAAAGCAGTACAGCCACAGTAAGAACTTACCTCTTACGTCTATACTAGGAAACAGCCCAGAGTCACCCTCTAGCTTCTGCACCGAACGGCGCACCGCGACCTGCACCCATACAGCTAGCCACTGCTACCCACCGCAGCCCGGCAGCTTGCCCGCTGCCTGCGGGGAATGCTCCCGCGGGCGGGCAGAAGCTCAGACATGTTTTGGGGTTTATCTGGAAGAGTGCTAGCTGGCCCCAGGCCAAACCCACACCAGGAATGGCATGCTGCGAAGCTGGGTACATGTGCTCAGCCTTATTCCCTAACTCTTCTTGGCTTAATGTCACAGATGCAGTCACTGGGACTAACTAAGCTAGGCACTGTGCTATATTGATATAGCTGTTACGCTCCCCTCTGAAGTTCCTATAAAATAATAAATACTTCATAACTCCTACAATTCTGACAAACTTTCTGAACTTATTAATTGTATTTTTGAAACTGTCAGAGCATAAAACACTTTTCCTACCACGTAGTGTGGGCACAGTTTTTTATAATGAAATAAGCCAGAAGTTTTGGATTTCTTGTATCATTATGTCAGTTTTTATTTCTGATATCTTTGCATCTTAGCATGTGGGGAAAAGAAATACTAAGTGCAGAAAAGCAGTTGTAGTTTTCATTCAGTCAGAATCTATTTCACAGAAATACTCACTGCTTCATTGCTGGACTGTGGATATCCCAAAACCAAAGCCATACGGTTATAGCAAGTCTGCCTCCAGGAGACAGTAAGGGAATGCTCTTGGACTGTCTGCGCTGTTATGAAATAGATTGTGAAGGCTGATAGATTTCAGCCACTCTCCATCTGAACTGTATTTAATCTAGTGTTGTAGATACCTTCCCGACTTCTCTGGCTAGGCTACAGTGGATACGTAGGCCCTTGAAGTTAAGAAAAAAGTTTTTCCTTTTTAATGCATAGTTTACAGTTTGTTAGATATCTAAAGTAAAGAGAACTTGTGCAGATATAACCTGTATTTCCTTTGAACTGCTCTACCTTCCCCAGTTTTGAGAAACACCTGAATAACAGCAAAGTAGAGGCACAGTTCTCAGTCTGTTGTTTTCCAGTGCCTCATTTCAGTGACTTAAAGATGTGACTTTGTAACATCTCTTCTTCTAAGACTCGTGAAATTCTGGTGCTTTTGATTGCTTGCCACAGCTACTTGCCCTATTAAGATGTCTCTGTAAGAAATATGTTGTTACTTAATCTTGCTTTGGAAAAGCCAGAGATCAACAAATCAAAATGTACCACTTACAAATGTTAAGCATCCTTACAGACCTATATTGTGGTTTAACCCCAGCTGGCAACTAAGCCCCACACGGCCGGTCACTCACTCCCCCACCCCAGTGGGATGGGCAAGAGAACTGGAAGGGCAAAAGTGAGAAAACTCATGGGTTGAGATAAAGACAGTTCAATAGGCAAAGAAACAACTGCGTGCACAAGCAAACCA
>JMFS01124135.1:0-25568 GCA_000699545.1 Podiceps cristatus | reverse complement strand
TAAAAAATAATAATAATTTTATCTAATTATAAAATAATTATAAAAGTGGCAAGTGGAAAACCATGTCCCAAGTTAACAGCCCTTCTGCTGGGAGATCCATTTTACTTATGCTAGGCTGGAACTGGTTAAAAAAGCTGCTATGTGAAATGTACAGGCTATAAGCCCACTTTACTGAAGCTAACTTTGTAAGTCCTTGGCCAATGTTTACTTAGCCACAATAAGTCTACTGTAAATAATTAAAAGGCTTCTTTGTTTCCTTTCTAGTTTGTGTGTTGTAGGGTTGGTTTATTGTTGTTGGGTGGCAAGTTACAAGGATTTCCTAGGCCAGCTCATTTATTTTATTTGGCTATTGGGCCTTGTTGCCATTTGGAAATTTCCTGATTTCAGCTGTATTTTCTGGGCAGCTTTCAGAGGCCTTTGAACATGAGCAATCTAAAAGGAGAAACTGACGGTTAATAAAGGACTGCGGCTGTTAGTATAAGCCTCACACAGCAGCCCTGCTGTCACCCTTGAACTCCCAGCATCTTTCATCACCAGCCTCCCAACCCTTCTTTCTCTTGACATCATGAAGCAAAGGTAGCTAAAAAAGTGATATGGGAGACCAGGAGATGAAAAGCAGAGACCCCCTATCAATAAAAAGGTCATGAATCCTCATGGCCCCACAGGAAGACAACATCATCCTCCATAAAATCCACAGGAAAAAAAGGCTGAGAAAGCCCGTATGAGTGACCCAGGCTCACGGCAGAGACCTGCAACAGAACAAATCATCGACTCCAGCTCTTCCTGGTCACAGAGTAGGCCCTAACCATTGGGTCCTTTTCCTCCTGATTGTGCAAAGGGGAGGAGGTGGAGAAGGGGAGTTAGGAAGTAGAAATATCAGTCAATACATTATCGATGGCAGATGGAAGGAGTTTCTGATGGTGAGGACCTGAAGAGCATTTTAAAGGTACCTATTTCAAAGAGACCCCACTTGATAAACAAAATGAGAGCAACATAACACTAGGATTAGTTTCCTCATTCACCAGAGTCTATAAGATGATAATACAATAGAAAGGATTACTTTCCCATTTCCCAGTTTGGATGTGGTCCTCAGCTACACTCTGATCCCGTATCATGGGTTCAAAAATGAACCATACACTTCCTCCTGCCTTCAAAGTCTGCTTTAGAAAACATGATCTTCAGGCCAAAGGATAGATAAGGCGATTCATAGCAAATAAGTCTAAAGCCAGCTCAATTTTGTTCAGTCCATGTCCTTTCAGCTGTGACAGCTGATGGTGCCAGTTCGTATGAACTGTGCCACTGCCTCTGTGCTATGGCTGTATTTTGCAGGCTGGAATGCTGAACTGACAAACAGGTTTTGCTGTTTGCCATGTGCTCCTGCATTTGCTCATCCATCTGGATTGATATGCCTAGCAAGAGATTAGCTCAACGGGCCCTTGATCCTTTGCAAAGGCCTCTAGGCAGTTCCGTCTTGCACACGATAAATAATAAATAACATTAATGGAATGCCAAGAATGTCATTAATAATTTTCAGATATGTAATTCATATTTAGAAGCATTTCAGACATTGTAAAATGCTCAAGTACCAATGAGACGGAAATGTTTGTCTGAGTATGTGATAAAGAAGAAACTGTGGCCACTAAGAATGTATCGCTATTATTGGGGTTTTTTGCTGTTGTGTCTTTTTTTTTTTTTTTTTTTAAACCTGAGACTAATTAGAACTGACTGAAAACTTGACAGTTGAACATTGATAAGAACTGAGCTTATAACTTAAAAGCTCATGGCCATGAACAGGACTAGCAGGGTTGTTCAAGGCTAATGAAATTGATACAAGTAGTCCATGCAAATAAGGAGACTCTTGAGCTAATAAATGAGTCATTACATACGGTCTGAATGTGAAATCAATTGACAGCAAATGGGTCCATGGAAACATACATAAATACTATACAACAATGTGTATGGAGGACAGTCACTAATGAATGACCAGGGAGGGGAAAAACATCCCCACAGAGAAGTCTATTAATGTTCATATGTACCACTGAAACATAAAACAGCACTGGAAGTTGTATGAATAAAGAGATGAACAACCGAGTTGTGCTTCTTACTGTGTTGGGGGTAATTTAGTAATGATTTGTCTCAGACTATTAGAAACTCCTCCTTCAGTTACTGAAGTTGGACAACATGATTTCTCAAATCAAATCCCAACTCTTCATAGTCACTGAACCACATCAGCTGATGCAATAAGATTATTTTTGTTCTCTCTTCTCATTCATGTGAAAAAAAAAAAAAAAAAAAAATGGGCCTGACACTGTAAATGAAAGAACAGCAAAACTAGTTTTATAGGTTCATTCCTGCAATGTGCTGAACAATCCTAGTGATTTTGGACACTTAAAGCTAAGCCCATAGTTAAAATATCTTTGTGATGATCCGAGTACCAATATTTCTGGACTGAACCTCAGGGCAAAACTCTGGCAGCAGTATGGAGATTGGCAAAGTCTTGTGCTTGGAAAGAAGCCCTTGACAGCTGAGGGAAGTTGGGGCAGGAGTCTGTCTGAAACAACAGGTATTTAAATGCAGGCTTCCCTAGGTTGACATCTGCACTCACATTGTAGTCAAAGGGGATTATCAATAGGATCCACAGTTCTCAATAAATTGCTCACCCAATTCCCTTTGACATGGTTGTTGTCAACCCATGCAAGGTATCTCTCCCTATATACACACCGGTTGTCACTCCAGTAATGCATGGGTCTCCAGTAGTGCATGGAGCCTGTGTGCCACCTCTGCCAGCCTTATGCAGATGTTTGGTTACTATAAGGTATCTTAGATGGCACAAGGCACCTAAGTTTAGGTGCAAAGAAATCTAGAGGGGTTTTCAACTGAAGAAAAATAGGGGTCCACTTTAGGGTGAGTGCTAGTACTGCATGAGGGAGTTTCAAAATAAATTCTCTTCTAGAAGGCCAAATTTTATTTTTATTTTTAATGAATTTAACACTATTAATCTTTGGAGTATTTCCAGGGGACAAAATTTGGGTTCCCAAATGTTGTTGCTGGCCACCATATGAAACACCCTAAGGTATTCAAAAGGTCTGCTTAGAACTTGCAGATACTACACAGGGCTTTTGGGAGACTTTTGCTCTTTCAGACTGTGTTTGATTCAGATGTCTACAGATTTCTTTCTACTGCTCCTTGAGATGCCCTAGCTTACCGCACCTCGCCTCCATCTGCAGCTCCAAGGGTCACAGGTGTCCCAAAGTTCCTGTGCTGCTTCTGCCAGCCATACATATATTAGAACATCACAAATAGCACCAGGCACTTATATTTAGTCAACTGAACCAATGAAGACCACTGCTAAGAGAAAAAGTAAGTATAAGCAGCAAGATGCATAAAGTTGGGGATTTTTCAGGACTGGATTTGGACCACTGATGAAATGGCTGACATTAACCCATAACTGGGCAGTTCAGTTCACCTCAAATAATTAGTAGGTGTAGTTTGGGTCTTGGTTTTGATCTTCTTTTAGAAACTTTTTGAGGTGATGGAAGAATATAAGACCAATTCTATTCACAGTAGCTACATGCTGTTGAAAGTGTCTGTCTCAAATATGTAATATTTGCTCCCCATCTCTCCTTCTCTCCACACACCTCTTTTTAGGAAATGCATTTGCCAAAACACTGTAATTCATACCAGCAAATAGGGCTTTGTAAATTATTTGAACAGCTTTTTAAATTATTTTAACTGGTGCTTGGAATCCTGCAACTGTACATTGCTTTTGTTTGTAAAACTATGCTTAAATAAGAGCTCAAACAGATAGCAAGTACCTAGAGCTCTGTAAACAGTACAGATTCAAGTAAACCTCCAAAGAGTTTTTCCTGTATTCATATACCAAAAAAGTGTGAAGAGGAATTTCTCCTTTCTCCTCTTTTTTTCACTATTGACCTCCCAGAGGGTTGGGGTTTTTTCTCCCTCTACTGAGACTATATTTCAGTGTTAATGTGTCACAGCACAAAAATGTAGTATTAGATTAGCAATCAACAATATGCAAAAAAAAAAGGTATATATCACTCATATCTTTTGGAGGCTACTAGAGAGGCAACAAATGGAAAAGACATGATCTGTTAGAATACGTACGCAAAATACTACAAAAGACGTCAGTGTTCCTATTACTTAATACATGTAGCATGACACTAGGATTGTGATATATTTATGTTTTATAATCTACACCATGCCATGAAATACTTTAAAATAAAACAGAAAAACAAAGTAATTTTACAATATTTTAAATGCATCTGCATAATGTCACATGTACTTTAGCATGTGTGCAACAGATGTTTTATCAAACATATGGTATATAAGTTACTTTCAGAGTAGAAGGATAGGTGACGAATGACAGGTTTTGCTGAGTTCAGAGCTTGAAATCTAACTATACATTGAAATGTTGCTTTACTTAAAGTAGGTAGATCTGACCCTTAAAATGAAAATGTTGGAGGGTCACTCATCCTGAAGCCCAAATGAGAAGAAAACCCCAAAATATTCTGATAGCTGTCATAATGTTCCACAAATATTTTTAGGACACGATATAAAAGACCACAAAGACCACTGTGCCTTTGGTCCAGCTTCCTTAGAAATCATCTGATGTAAGATCATGTAGGACAGTGAAGTTCAGGCATTAGATTTAGATGGTTTTGACGATGTCTTCTAAGTTACATGAATGAGCTGGTTGTCAAATTTCCAGTATTTGGTCACTGAAATCTTTCAGTGTTATCAAAGCCCAGGATATTTTTCATAAATGCCCCTAATCCAAGATTCACTTTCTTTCGCATTTAAACAAAGTCATATTCAGTTCATTTCTAGGGCATCACACTAGCTCTGGTGCTCTTGTTAATAGTGATCTGCCCCAGGCTGCTCAATAACCGCTGCAGCACCAGCTAAGCCTCTGACTTTATATAGCTTCAGAAGCTTTTTTGGTAGTATGCTCATTTTGAGGACGGAAAAAGGACTCCCACCCTGACTCACACAAATTTAAGTGGGAATTATGCCACTTAGGTCAAGGGCAACGGCGTCCTTTTCAAAGATTCAGTTCCTGCTGTAAGAAAAACATGGATAATTCTTTGGGGGTGTATGCTTAAATTTTTCAGTTTTACACATGGAGGTTGGTATGGAAATGTAATTGAAAACATAAATAATAAATGTATTACTGGCACAGGAGTTAGATGTAGTTTCTTGAGTTGTTGGCTCACGCCTGTGGGAACAGCAGGGTGGCATACTTTTCATGTGGTTTAAAATCCAAGCTGTTTTAAATATTACTGAGCACCAAACAAATTAGTAACTGAAGTCCATTAGGCTTCCTAAGAATTTCCTTCTTGGATTGTACCTGAGACTAGCCAACTAAAACCACAGTAGTCTACTCATCCTTCTGGAATTACTTAGTAGATTTCTAGGCTTTCTGGTGTGTTTATTTCTATACTATCTGACAAATAACAATTTTATTCTTGTAACATGAACATTCCCATTTAGCAAACACATCACTGAGGTACAGAGGGGCTTGTTTAAATCCCATACAAAGTCAGTAGCAGGATCTGGAACCAAGGCTAGACCTTCTTAGGCCTAGACTTGTATCTGAACCACAAAACAACTCCTATTTCATCCCTTGTTGACTAATTCATTAGCAAAAACTTTTCCCTTGTAGTGGCCAATGAAACCCAAAAGACAGGCTCGTGACTTCTCTCACTGGATTCTACTAACTACCTGGTAAATATTTTCGGTATCAAGGGCCTGAGAAAGCAAACTGAGTCCAAGCCCGCAGCAGCACAAAAGTGGCTGCCTGTGAGCCTCAGAAGGTTCAGAGGTTCAATTTGGAGACCTACCAAAAAGTTCAGATACTTGTACAGAGTTTATCCAAACGATCTGAACCCTCAAGAATGCAGACATGGGCCTCCTGAGAACAGACATTTTAGTTAGATTTCCATTCGTTTCTGTTTCCTTTTATGCCAGAAATGCAACAAAAACGGCCTTTGTTTTGGGTTTGGGTTGGCGGATTTTTTTGACTTGAAAGCTCTAAGTGGAGCCAGAAGCACCACATAGGAGCACAGATTTACACTGAAGCAAAGTGCAGCGGGGAGCTTATCAAAACTCATCAAGGTTTGGTTTGAATTTCTGAGTGTTTGTGTGTATGTGTTCATGTGCATGCACGCACATGCGTGTAACTTATTTTTCTGTCTGTACTCACTGGCCCATTCAGAGGGGATACTGTTACAGTTAATTCCCCCCAGCCCCCAAAGATAAGAAAGTAGTCACTTAGTAGCCCAACAGGTTGCTATTTGAACACTTTTCATTGTCCACCAAGAATCCAGCCTATTCAGAAATTGCTTTCTGTATCTGGTTGTCTCCACAAACGCATGAAATCGCAGCCACCCGGGGTCCAGGTAGGCAGGTTCAGTATGCTGCTCACTCACCTGCCTGGCTGGGAGGGGAGGCTGCTGAACGTTTAGGGAGCAATTGCTGATGCAGATCCCAGCACTGCTGTCTCTAAGTCATCCGCTTTCAAAAGCCACTGAATTGGCATCATTCATTCACTCTTTGTGTGTCAGGACATGGTACCATGGGAAGGCCTGCGATGAATGATGGAAGTAGGACCAGTCAATTACCTTTTCAGTGTATTTGATAGCACAGGACCGCAAAACGTCATCCACTGCACGGAGCACTAATTGGCCTACCATTGTTGAATACTCCTACGAAAGATAACAGGGCTTTATTTTTCTTTGCCTGCTCTATTATTTTTTGTGTTTATTTTCCTCTGTCACATCCTCATTAATAAAGGCTGGCTTTTCAAAAAAATCTTGAAAAAATTCCCACCTTTGGGTACACTTGAGAATCCAATATTCATCAAAGTCCGTTCACAAATGAACATTTGCTAGTGCACTTCAGCAGCAACTCAGATCCTAGCCGGCAATAAAAGGAGAACAAGGGTGCAGCATAGATTTTTAGCTTCTGCGATCCACAAGAAAAGAGAGAATAAAAAGTCTTCTTCAGGCTTTGGACCAAAGGAAGTACAAGAGGAATCAGATTAGCTATAACTTTTGATAATGTTGCTAGTGGACGTGTGACTAGTAAATGATCACCATAAACTGACATTGCTTTCTTAAGATTTTTCTTGTTTTTAATAAAATTATTCAGTAAATGTCATGACCTTTTAACCCTTTAAACCTTTAAAGAGTGTAAGTTTGTGAAAGTGAAAAAAATAAACAGAGGAAAAGTTTTAAAAATGTTTATTGTCCTGTTTAGTATATATACAGACCAATCTTTCTTGGATTTTCTAAATATAGCTGGTTTTATTCAAAAATTCTGAACCTAATAGCCTTAATAAATTGTATGAAAATATTTGCTCAGGTTCATTGTTCACAAGCATTTTTCTTTCACCCCTCCCTCCTCTTGCCCCACACTTTCTCTGCTTAACTAAACACATAGGAAATTAACAAAGTCTGTGACCTAACAAGTGGCAATTCATAAATTCATTAGATTAAAAAAGACTAGTAACTTAGCAATTCCTTTAATAGGTTTCCTTCCAATCTCTAATTTACATTTCTGTCTGCCCTGGCAAAGATATTACTTCGTTAAGACTTTTTTTTTTCCCCTAAATTAGAGAAATTTTAATGACTTCTCTTATTTATTGCTTCCATATGCAAGTAGTTATCTTTCTTGCAAATGGAAATGAGACCCAAAATTGCAACAAATGGGGCCAAGCCGCTGAGTGCATATGTTCCTTTTTGGAGAAAGTACACATGCCTGATCGAATTAACTTTAACCTCTCTGTCCATTGAACAGACATCCTCTAATGTGGGGGCTTTTAAAACTGTTCTCGTTAAATTTATTTTGAATCGCTGAGAACACTCTATCACGGTTTCAGCAAATAACCTCTGATAATATTAAACACCTGGTAAGCGCAGTACCCAGGGGACCCCGTGCTGCCGTGTTTGACCCGTGACCTCCGGCAGTGAAGTTCGGCCCTTGTGATCCACCCAGGTTCAGACAAGAAAGCTATTCTGAGGGAAAACACCTGCTCACGAGGGCTGACCTCAAGCCAGTGCACGGTTGAAAAAAGTCAGCTGGGTAGAAAGAGACCAGAGCCCCATGCAGGTGTTTCCTACAGCACCACTCGGCTAAAAAACAAGGGAAAATAAAGGATAATGTGGGTAACAGTTAGGCGCTCCCTCAGCTGTTTATTTGGGTTTGCATAGCTCGAGCTTCTCCTGGTGGATGCCAATGAAATGAAGAAGAACCTACTGGTTCTGCTTTTCTGAGTCTCCCGGCACAGATTCCCAGCCTGGTGGGCTCCAATGGGATTTGTAGCCGTGGCAAAAGACAAACCTGGAGGCCTCATCCCCTCTTTCTTACCCATGGTCTTTGCTGCTGTTTCCATATTCAGAAAAAAAGCTGTGAGTGGATGATTTCTTCCTCAAGAAAGTCTTTTTGGCTCTTGTTTTCCTCTGACCGAGATGTCCTTTAATCTACCCTTATTTGAGAAATGCATTGTAAATGAGGAGTTAAAAGCAGCAACAACAAAACATCCCGCTAAGAAAGAGGAAGAAGTAAATCCTTCGCTAGCTAAGTTAAGGGTTTTACAGCATTTTATTTTATGCAGTGCAATAATGATTCTTTTTAAGTACAGTGGGCCCAACTTTCATTCAGCATTTTTTAGTCAAATGTCACATTACTCATTTTTGTCAACAGGTCTGCACAGCGACAGGGCAGTGAGAGGAAAATATTTAATCTATCTCTTTATTTATTAAGTGAGTATCATGAAATAAGATGACAGGGATGGAAACCTAACCCTTTTGAAATTCTTCCATTAATTTCTTCATACACTTTTCTCCAAGGTCACTTTTGGATGCAGGGCTTGAATGTCAATCACTTGCACACCCAAGGGCTGTCAACACACCCCCATTCACCTGATGAGAGCACCTTCAGCTGGCATCTATAAAATCCTTCCATTCCCAACAGTCTCAGGCTCTGGAGCTCTCAGATATTAAACAGTCAATTCTGGACCATTTAAAAAGAGTTGGGCAGCAGGGATAGGGGGAAAGGAATGGCTGGTTCTCTGCAAGAAGAATTCAGCTACGACTTGTCAGAATACATTTTAGCTTTGCCTTTTATAGCCTTCAGATCCAAATTGCTTTCCATCACTGTGGCAAAGTCAGGATTTGTATGCCTGTCCTAGACGTGAAAGGTCAGTGCAGTCTGCGTTTCGCAACTGGTCTCATTAATACAACTGGATTCAAAAAAAAAAAAAAAGGAAGGAGCAAGAAGAAAGGAAGAAGAAAGGAAGAAAGGAAGGAAGGAGGAAAGAGAATTATTGGCAAGCAGAATGGTACTAACAATTTGCCTTCATCTTTTGCCCAGCATCTTGGGCCTGATAAAGACCAACATCTGAAAACAATCATTGCAGAATATTAGGGTTTTTTGCCAAGCCATATCAAACTACAGTGTAATAATGAGACATCTATTCTGCAACATTTTAAGGTTTAAACAATTTGCAATCTACTTCCAAGATGACTGATATGGAAGCAGGAAGAACACAAGTTCTTTAAGTAACTTCCTCACTGTTCCCTAGTCATACACCGGGAACACTTGACACCGGATTGCATTCATCCTGCTGGAAGTAAATGCAAGTCATCACTTCACATAAGGCTGTTGGTATGATTTCTGCCAGGGCTGATAACAATGTCCTATTCTTGATGAGCCTCTGTCAGTTCCACTTAGCAGTGAGAATGTCAAATTGTCAAGTGTTTTTAAGAGTGGAAGGTGAGAGACAACCAGTACCAATTTCACTTGGAGCCAGAGGGTTGAATCCCCCCCAGATGTCCTCACTATACAGGGTAACACAATGTGATGGGAGGCTGTAGCCACTGGAAAAACAGTGAAGACATTTTTTAAGATTACGCTCCTGGGAGTGTAAAAGGACAGTATTTTTGCTTATTCTTTACAGAAACACCAGGCTGTCTCTAACTACAGCATAAAAATTAAATTAAATCCAGACATTAGACCCCAAAATTTCCAGTCCACCTGTAAGTCTTCTCTTCTTAGAGGACTTCCTTCTACCTGCCTATAGCACTGCTATTGCTTAAACTTAACTACAGTTCCAAAATTCTGGTGCACAGTCATTATTCCATACAGAAGAAAATCTGACCCGTACAGAATCACAGCAGGTAATCAGATTGCTTACTCCGTGCTCACAGATTAATGCACTGATAGTCCAATCCCGGTCCTAGCAGACAAACGCCTACATTGCGCCGCTGTGCCCACCAAGGCTCCCCGGGCTGAACGAGCATTCGGACACATGGGTGGATTTATGTCACCTGAATTCCACCAAGGTCTGCTGTGTTTCCTGCCAATGGAGAACACAAGGTGCCTCTGAGGTTCTTGATCACTTAAATAGCCAGGAAAAGGCCCAAAACAAGGGGCTGGCCTAGAAGAAACATTAAGAAAAGGGACCTTAAGGAGAATTCGGGGCTGCTGAAAATAACCTGTATCCTTTTGCATTTCTCAGGGCATTTCTTTCAGGCTTAGTCTGGTAGGGACACCAGCTCACTGCAAGTCGCCCTTTCACTGCTCAGCAGATAAGAGACGTGTCAACTTACAGAACTCTTGGCATGGTGGTTTTCACCCTAAAGATTTCCTCCATGCTTTATTATTCTTTGTCTTCTGGTTTAACCTCAGGTAATCAGCTTTCAACACTGTTTTAATAGCCTACTGTTCTGCTCTCCCCCATTAACTGCCTGTTCCAAACCATTTCTACATAAGCAGTAGCCAGCTACAGCACACAAGACAACTTAACCTGAGACAACTTAACCTGATACAGTCCCAGGGCTCTCCCTTTACTTCCCAAGTGCTGGTTACCTGTTTAGTTTCTTCACTGGCGCCTTACTCATCCATGTTACGCCATGGCATTCTCCATGTGGGAGTCTCGGTTTCCAGCTGAGCACTAATCCTACCAGGAGCTTTTCTATAAAGTTTTATTCACTGTTTCGCAGTCTGAAATTATTATTATTTTCTCCCAATTTTTAGGTGTTAATGACAATTTTGTGGGAGGGTAAGGAGTAAATCATAAAAAGATTGTTTTCCTCTTTCTTCAACATCTGTCTCAAGTGCGCTGCCTAAAGTGTTCTTTTGAATTTAAGAAGTGTTTTTTATTTATTTTAAATTGTTTTTTTTTTCCCTTTTGTTTTGGTCTCACAAGCAAAATAATTTTTTTTTAAAAAAAAGGCAGAAAAAATAGCTGCTTTAGATAAAATCATCCTCCACAACAGCCACCTGGTAATGAGGCTATCCAAATTGTTAACAATAGGGATAAAAGTCAACAGAGTTTTAGAAAACGTATCCATTCACTTGCTCTTGGGCATATGCTACCCTCTGACTAATGGTGGTTAATTTTTTCCCTCCCTGCAAAGGCAGGTTATTCCAAAGGTACTTAATGCAGCCATTTCTTGTGAAGCAACAGGTTCCAGAGACAAAGCAGCAGAGCAGTGAGTCATTTGGTTTGGTATAGCAAGGCTACAATTACCTTACTAAGATTTTGTCCAAAACTGGTTTTAGGGTTTAAAGGTACAGCATTTTCATATCCTGCTGCACTGTCTGGATCAGATTAGGACCAGTCAAAGCCCAATTCAAAATACTGCTCTTATGATACTCAAGAAAGCATGGATTTCTGCAGGTCTCAAGGGATTCACATCAGGATGCTTTCCTTTATTGTGTCCTTCGATTCAGCATCCTGATTTTCCAATAACATTGGGATTTCTTCTCCACTGCTCTTAAGAAATCTGTATTTGTACAAATGAAGAACAAGTGGGATGTGATAGTCTGAAGTCTACTAGTAAAACATGTTCAGATCAAAAAAAAAAAAAAAAAAAAAAAAATCACTGGTAGACCTTGAAAAGAAAAGCAGCACCTCTCCAGTTGTTCTTTAATCAGTCCCAGGTACAGATTTACTATGGGCTAAGAAGGGAAGCAGAATTGCTTTTACTACTGCCTGCCAAATGCATAATTGTTGCTGTTTAGGAAAGAATGTTCTCCTTTTTCCCAGCTTGTTTGAGTGGTAAATTACCCTTTCCTCAGTGTTGTGGAAAAACACATTCTCTCTGGAAAGCAAACCTGATAGTATTCGTACTTTGATTTTTATGCCCTTTCTATTAAACAAGTTTGGCTGAGTAAAATGCAATCTCCTATGGTACTACACATGTGTATAATCAAGTAGTAAAGGCCTGCCATGGTTCTTTACATAGCAACATGCAGTATTTTTGAATACTGCCTTATTCAAAGAATTGGTGATGAATTTAGAAAAACTCTTATCTGCCACGCTGGAAAAGTTCACTCAAGCAACTCTGAAAAGGTGAAGAGAAAAAGATGGAAAAAGAAGGAGTAAGAAGGTGCATAAATTATTGTAGCCTTGGGGCAGTGTGTGAGTTTTACAGGGCTATTTATTTTGCTTTTCAATAAAAATGTGTAATAGACCCACTGGACCTATTACTTGCCCACTGGACCCATTACCTCTATTGAACAAGGGTAGTGTAGCTTAAAGAGAGGGGTGATTGGCAGCCGAGCCTTCTCCAGCCCGGCTGGGGCCGGACCGGGGCTGCAGCCCTGCTGAGCCTGCTTCCCACCTTCCCCGCAGTGAGAAAACGCAAAGTAGTCAGAGGGGCTGCAGAAAGCCCTGGCACCAGAGGGGCAGAACCCAAGTACGTTGGGGCCAAGAAGAAAAGCAGGTGTGAGCTTTCTGTTGTTCAGCCAAGTATCTTCATGGCCTGAAGCTGTTTAGCGGGATGAGTTTGGCCAGGCAGAGCGCACCGTACAGCCACGGCTGGGACACGGTGTCCTCAAGTAGGAAGGGATTAACGGCAATCTGTGCTTCGTGAAGTCTTGATCTAGCAAGGTGCTGAGTGCCAGGATCCCAGCCCGGCCAAGCACAGAAGCGCAGGCTTATGTACTTAAAGTTAGGCACACACCAAAGTGCTCCCCATATCGATCTTTCTCATTTTTCAAACTCTGATTATATTCTCGGCACAGGGCTCAGTACTTTTAAAGGTTATCCCATTTTACACAAATATTCAGACTTCATGCAATCACTAAATAATTAATCACCATAAGCACAAAATTTATAAAACCATGTTTAATACTTGTAATTATAAATGAAATATTTCATATTAGTTAAAATCTCACATTACTGACGCCCTCTTTGTGGTGGTGTGAACTGATGCAAAGAGACAACACTACACTTTGCTTATATTCCCAAGACTGGTATGTGGCAGGAATGGGAAAGTACCCAGCAGTTTCCATGGAAGGTTCACAGAATTATAGCATCCTTAGAGGAAACAGAATAAAAGAAAGCTTATGACACCACTGGAAAAATTTCTACAAAAACAATTCTAGTCAAAATGGCTCTCATCCTCCACAAAGTTAGAAGGTTCAGGTGGGTTTCTCTTGGAAGAAAATGGGGGGAATTGATTATAATATAAATTCTTAACATTAAACTAATAAAGAGAATGAAAGGTGGGGTTTTTTATTTATTTTACTCATTTTTTTTCACTTATTTATTTTAAAGTTAGCTCTAGTTCATCAAGGATGTATTTTACATAAACATAGTGCCAAAAACTACCAGATTAGTCAACTCTCTGTCTGTAGCCATAAAAGATGGTATTATGGCATGCAAGACTCCTACTTATGAAATGCTTCATGTGCAGACCTCAAAAACTCTTGCAAAGAAGGTAAGTATCCTTATTTGTCTTTTAGAGTTGTGGAAACTGATGAGAAGCGATTTACTTGTCCAAGGAGATACTGGCAGTCATAGGAATGGAGCTGTTTGAAAACTCTGTTCCTTCAGCCCATGAAGATTGCATTTCCGTCGCTATTGCAATCAACTTCATCAGAAGGTTTGCTTCAGTTTGCACTACTGAAACCTGCCCCAAATCCCTCTGATTCACTTGTGTCTAGGACTCAGTAGAACCAAGAAGCTCTTGGTAGTTTTGTATGCAGATACCTCAAGGTATCTTGATATGCAGAGCTATGTCAAGACATAACGGTGTCCTTACAACTCAGCCACTCCCCCAGCTACCTGTACCTTCCTCAGCCATTGCATGATTTGTGCTACATCAAATCAGACTCTTACAGTGCCAGGCTTGAAGCCTTCCTAATCCCCATTACTGCTAGATTTTGTCCTACCATACCAGGTACAAACCTCAGTTCGGAAGCAGTGAATGTGCACCTTGGCCCCAGTACTCGTGTGAACAGAGAGAAGCCACATACTCCCATATGCATCTATTTGGCATCTTCCTCAAAAGGAGTTCTGCTCAATGCATCCTTGCTACATCTTTTTTTAAAATAAAATCAATGGCCTTGAGCTGCCAGAAATGCAGTATAGAGTTACTTGTCTTTCTTCTAGGGCAGCTGAGGCCATAGGAAACTGTTACTCTTCAATTCTCATCTGAGCACACGTGCATACAGCACTCCTTTTCTATTGTTTTTATTCAACCTCTAATTCATCTTTTTAAAAAAATTACTATTAATAATAATAATAGTAATAGTAATAACAATAAGAATAATAATAGTAAATGAGCCATGTTATAGGTCCTTCTCCCAGTGGCTCACCCGTAACAAAAAGCTATTTGTTGATACAGAAGTCAGTTAGAGGAAAGAAGAGTTCTGGTTGCTGCTCTCTGAATACTGATGAATATTCATGTTAGAACTGACTTTTCCATAATTTTACACAGAAGAAAACATAGTTAGAATTCTCTAGACTGTTCTTGGAAAATTTATGAACAACGACAACTAGAAGTCTGGAATTCACTTAGAATTTTGTCTTATTTAGTCTCTGTTTTTTTCTTTATTGCATAAAACAATCAAAGGAGGGAGAGTGTTATTTGAGTGCTAAGCAGGCTGCCAATGGTGATTTGTACTTTAATCTTTTTAAATATTTTTGGATGGTTTTTTCTCTATTAAAAAGATTGTAAAGATTGGGTGTAATGTGAGCATGAAGCAGAGTATAAACTGGAATGAAATTCCAGTCCCTGGGCTGGTGTCTAAAAGCTGTAAAACAATCTTTCCTGGCCACTGTCTTGGCCCATAGATTGGGAAGGAAGCCACTGAACTTTCTATTCCTTCTTAAGGGCAATGAGAATCACTCACATGCAGCTGCCAAGCCAAAGCATATTTTTTTTTATAAAAGTTGGCTCAACCTGAACTAAATTAAACAAGTTTTGTTTCTTCTTGAAGAAATTTAAAAAAAAAAAAAAAAAAAAAGTGTTTGGAATACTTCATTTAGAGGCACTGCATAGAAAAAGCAAATGAAGTAAAGAGCCAGATTGCAAGATGAGGAAGATGGTTCTCTCCTTTTATCCAAGAGCCCAGTAGTTAAAGTGCCATATAAGAAACAGGAGACCTGCATTCCACACTGCCTGTGAGAATTTAATGTATAGCCTAACTCCCAGTCTATAGCTACTTTGCCATATGTTAGTCTCATTTTCTCAGCTGAAGGATATTGCATGGAACTGCACGTGGGGGACATGGGGAAGAAGAGACTCAGTTATTGAATCAGGCCACCACACAACCATGTAGGTTGGAAGGGACCTCAAGAGCTCCCTGGACCCACATTCCACTCAGAGGAGGCCTATTCAGATCAGGTTGCACAGGGCTATGTCCATTTTAATCTTGAACACCTCCAAGGACATTGCTCCCCCAGCCTCTCTGGGCAACCTCTTCCAGTGTTTGATCAACCTCATGGTTGATCAAAAAAGATTTATTATATCAGATTTTTCAGATTTTTGTGTGTTTCAAGCAGCATCTGTTGCCTCTTGTCCTAACCCTGCACACTTCTGGAAAGAGTTTGACTCTGTCTTCTCTTTTGTTGGATAGCTGTAGGCAAGAATTAGATTCCCCTGAAACCTTCTTTTTTTCCAGCATTAATAGACCCGACTCTCCCAGTGTCTACTCATATGGCATGTGCTCTAGCCCCATACCAACTTGGTAGCCCACTCATGGAACTTCCTTTGCATAGTGGAAAGCCCAAAACTGGGCACAGTATTGACAAGTGCCAGATAGGGGGGAAGGATCATTTCCTCCACCCATGGCTAGGTAAGACGACAGCAAATGCAGCCCAGGATGCCCTTGCCCTTCATTGCTGCAAGGGCACACTGGTGGTTCATGTTCAACTTATCTGTCAGGACCCCCCTCATCCTTTTCTATAAAGCTGACTTCCTGGCCAGTAATTACTGAATGTCCAGGTGTCCAAAAGAGCTAGACAAACAGCTACTATATGCATAGTAAGACTGTGCATATCAAATTGGAAGTCAGTCCCCTAGTCTCATACTATTTTTACTTTTTCATGGTGAAAAGTTAGGAGTACTTAAGTGGGCAATGAGCCCTGCCCAACCACCTTATTCTCCTCTGGTACATGTTATTGATTAATCTAATCATGGCAATAGATCAATAAGATCTATTTGCAAAAAGCAAAAAAAGGATTTTTAATTGCTGAGAAGCCACTGGTAGGATGGGAGTAGCGGGATATTTGGGACTAGTTAAGATTAACCAAACATTAATACTTCTAACATTAGATAGCAGCATGTTATAATCTTTTAGAACATATCATGAACTGATGCCACAGAGTGAGCAACAAGCCAAGCAAATTGTGTGGCACCTAATGACACACATTCAGTGAGCATCCCCTGAGGAGTTACTGACACCACTACAAATTGCTTCATCAGTTCAGTTCAGTTATAAATGCAGCCATGCAAAGATGGCTGGAAACCTCTTTCACTCTCTCACGTACCCATACATGCATGTACATGCACACCCCCCCACATACACATACAGACATCAGATGTGTACTGTAAATTTCCATTATGTGCTTAAGGATATGAGGACTTATTTTAAAAGGCTAATTATTATCACTGTCTTTTTTATACTGTCCTAAAGTTTGAAGAGATTCCTTGAAAGCTGACTTATCCTTTCATACCTTGTCTTCTGACAAAACGCGGAATTGTAGCTTACAGTCTTGCACTATGTTTTTGTCCTTATTTAAAAGCACTGTGCAAAATCATTGTGCGTTTTCGTTTTTGTTGCAGACATGGAAAAACAAATACTGCACCAGTATCCCTGTGTTATATGATGTATTTCTATAAAGATCATATTAATAAAACAGATATTATAGGTGATCATATCTTAGAAATCTTCCCATTAAGCAGAATATGTCTCATAAAAAAAAAAAAAACAAACAAAACACATCATATTATAATGGGCATTGAAAAATTAATTGTTTCATTTGCACTTAAATCTATTAAAATCCTATTACATTTGGAATAAAAGTCAGAGTATTACAGCAATGGAATCCTGAAAGACAACACCTTCCTCTTCCTCAAATATGAGGATTTTCACTGCAGTTGGATTTATGAACAATGTGCATATAAGCAATTTATGTGTGTGTGCATGGGTGTTATACAGTAAATATAGTAAATATATACAGTTATATAGTAACTGTATAGTAAATAAGTACAATTATATAGTAAATATATATTTATACATCTACGTATAATAAAATAACACTAAAATTAGATTATCCTAATTTAGGTAAGTATTGAAATACCTCAAGAAACAGGATCTAAAGCATGTGGGAAAAAATTAAGTGAGCGCTCAAAATACATCTGCCTTGCCTGGATTCTCAGCAGCATCATTAGCCTCAACAACCCTAAACCTCAAATAGCTTACCAGTTTGGGAAGAAGGTGTGTGCAGATAGAGTCCCTTTCACAAACTAGTTTGTGTGGACACAGACTCCTCCTTTATGCCTGTGAACAACAGATGATTTACAGGGAGCTCATGGAGATGCTCTGCTGGGGCTGGGTTGCACAGGGAGGACCTGATGCGCGAGGTCGTGTGACCAGCAAGCCTCTCCAGGCCTCGTCTTTTGGCTGTGATTTGGGGCTTACCTCTGAGCCACTGGTTGGAGCCTCCGAACTGACCGTGCCGTCAGCTGCAACTGGCTTTACCATAGAATCATAGAATCACAGAATGTTTTGGGTTGGAAGGGACCCCCAGAGCCCATCTAGTCCAACCCCCTGCAGTGAGCAGGGACACCATTACCCAGATCAGGTTGCTCAGAGCCCCGTCCAGCCTGGGCTTGAATGTTTCCAGGGATGGGGCCTCCATCACCTCTCTGGGCAACCCGTTCCAGTGCTTCACCACCCTCATTGTAAAGAATTCCTTCCTTACATCTAATCTAAACCTACCCTGTTTCAGCTTGAAACCATTACCCCTTGTCCTGTCACCACTGTCCCTACTGAAAAGATTCTCCCCCTCTTTCCTATAGGCCCCCTTTAAGTACTGGAAGGCCGCAAAAGTTGACAAATACAGTATCTGAGGCTGTACCTCTGCTGGTCTCAAAGCTCTGTCTCTTTACCCAGAAAGCAGGCTTGCCAACAGCCCGCAGATGTGAGCAGCCAGGCAGCGCTGTCTCTGGGCATCTGAAGTGACAAACCACACTTTAATGGCCCTTTAGGACATGCCTGAGCAGACAGGGCCCAACACGCTCCTGCCGGTAGGTCAAAGTAGCGCTGAAGGATTGTTTGCCAAGGTCACCTCAGCGTTAGGCTAAGTCCCTATGACCCATGTCCGTAACCAGACATGACTCTTATCTGACAGGGGCAATGGGCTCAGGGTTTCAAAAGAAGAGCTTTCCATTCAAAACTGGCTTGTTGTCTTTCCTGTCTCCTAAATAAATTTCTGTTACAGTTTTCATTATTACCTCCATACTGTGTAGAGCGCAATGGAGTGAAGATGCCCTATATAACATGTAAATTGTATATTAGTCCATAGATTCTTGTCAGTCCTCTTTCAATGTTTCTAAAGGTTTAATGCCTATCCATTCACCAATCTCAATGTTCATAAAACTCTGGCAACTTATTCATGACTAGACTAACTCTTTACAGGTGTTCTATGGTAATGTGTTGTGAAATACAGAATATTAGACTCTGTTGGAAGACCATCTATGGTATTCTTTGATTTAAGGCAAACTAATATTTGGTCTGTAAAGTTCAATGGCTTCGTGGCCCTTATTTCTTTTCACTAAGCTGTCCAGACATTTGCCTTTACTGTGCCATGCACACACGTTTAACTGACAACACTATCTGTAGAACACACATGACTCTGTGTGTGTATGAGTGTGTATCTCCATGTATTTGTATAAGAATATATGTTTGTGTACTGTATAAATATGATACATACACTGGGCTGTGTCTCACATTTCCTCAGTACAATGTCTGTTTCTCTTATCTAGAGACGGTAACTTGCTATATCTGGATTCCAAATACTTATGGGAAGGACTAATTAAGAATCTTAATTTTAGCTTGGACATGTAGATCAGATTTTACCTACCAGTGTAGTAAGAAATACAGAATCTGACACTGTACTTTAGATCAGAGAACTATCTAATAGGCTGTCAATAAAATTCTTTCAGTTCTACAAATGTGACAAAACTAACGTTGGATTAATTTCACTTAGTTTTAGCCACAGAAAAATTGAGCATCCAGTCTAAACTGGTCACCTAGGCTACACGTAATGTCACTGCAAGGAGCAATAAACCTGTAGAGGGCAATTCATTGTCAAAACAAGCATCTAAAATAGGTGAAATGAATTGCCTCCAAATGTATGTGTGCTGCAATGACTACAAATGGAGCCTACATGACTACTTGTAATTGGATACCCCACTGATGGCTAAAATGAAGCTGAGACATATCACACCTGTAAAACAGAATTTGTTGCCCTGACAAAGTAATTCATTAATATCACAACAAGTATCTTTAAAGTTAACATACACTATCCTGAAATCTCTGCTTAATGATCTCTGGTTCTACTGAGATGGCTCTTAAGGAACTCCAAAATTGGGCTGTAGCAAGTCAGAAAGGTGGCTGGAAACACCTTAAAAATTAACCTGTGAATGTGTTTCTCATTGTCTCTGAGACATACCCATAACACACACAAATAATCTAAATAACTGAGATATAATAATTTTCTCAACAACTTTGGAAAGCCACAGTTGGAAGGCAGCTTTGCCATTTAGCAACTGACCCTTAACAGAATTTTTAGTATTCCTGTATTGCCGAAGGGTGATAAGAAATGCCAGCTGGAAAGCAACATGACAAATGAAGGCAAGGACATTGCAGTACACACTGCAAATACAGAGCGGTGAGCTGCAGGCTTCAAGAATCCTGTCTCCAGAGTTAAAAAAACAGAGACTTAGAAACACAGGACTATAAATGACCGATGACATTCAGTACGGTCCTTTGACACTGCTAGCAACCATATGCATTGGACATCCAGTCTGGCCTAACTGCAAAGTCTTGCCAATGTTAAATAACAAGTGTTAAAAATCTGTAGTACAAAAGAATCAAAGTCACAAGGGTTACAAAGGGCAACGGAGAAAAAAAAGAAAAGAAAAACCAAACCAAAACAAAACAACAAGAAAAGAAAAATTAAAAAGGGAAGACAAATCAAGAGCATTGCCAATAGCTTAGATGATAAATCCTGGAGGATTAATAAAAGTAAACAGATAAAGAGTAATTAGGAATTAGGCAGAAGAAAGGGTAATTATCCAGGAGTTGTGTAAGCAACAGTGTACATACATATATATGTATAAGTAGACAGATATGAGAAAGAAGGAGAACTCCAAAGGAAGTCCAATGATGGACTTGAACCTGAGCAGAAAAGTCCAATTAACTGAAGGATTTGAAATACCTTGAAATGTTTTTGTCCTAAATAACTAATACTTTGCTTCATTACTTTAGTTTTGAGGGAGCAGGGATATAGTGCAGACATATTGTGAGAACCAGCATTTGGAAAGGCAGGGGTAAGTCCAAGAAGGACATGGCTCAACAGGCCTGTGAGTTGCATGCCTGATCATACAGGGTGAGTCAAGTCCAATTAGATCTGTAGCTGGCAATTTCTAACCAAAATAAAATATTGTATTGATTAGAAAGGCACTTAATAAGTATAAGGGCAAGAATATTCCGGAGTCAGACCCTTGGCTTGAACACAGCAATAACTTCTGGAGACTTAGCTTTGCACACTGTGAGAAATTCCCATGACTTCAAAGGCAGTCAGTATGCCAGCTGAAGCACGTGTGCAAGTCTTTACAGGATGTAGAAACTCTGATAAAACTGTCTTAAATATCAAACGGCATATGTAGTCCTTACTGAATCTGGCATAAAAGGTAGATGTTCATATCGCAGGAAATTAAGCCATTTATATTAAGATGCTTATATGTAAATACTTGCCTTAAAGAGGGCAGATTTGAAAATTTTAGCCAACACCATACCTTCTGGGAACTGCTCTAGGCCATGCATGCATATCAAACACCATACTTCAGGGCCAGATACCTGAGCAGCAATGTGTCTGATATTTGTTTTGATCAGTAATTGTTCCCCAAGAATGTGGGTTCTGGAAAATCTATTTTTCTTTGCTTCATTTCCACATTGTAAAAAGTGGAATGCTAATTACAACTTTGGAAAAAGATATCTTAGATCTGCTGAATGAATATATTGTCATTCATGAGCTCAGTTTTGTGTTCGTGTTTTGGTAAAGGAAGACAAAATAATTGGCATGAAAAGCTATGAGGCATTAGATAAAGGTCAGATGCCAAATTATATCAAATTATACAGAAAGGTATTTCCTGCGATTTAATGTATCAGTAAGAAAGATATGCATATTTTACTATTTCTATCATATTCTGCACCAACATGTAAAAGAAAGCAACCGAACAAAGAAAATGCAGGAACTTTAGCTTATTATGAATATGTCTTTCTACCAAGTTCATTCCAATTCAATCCACTTCAGCAAGCTACAGGGACAATTGCCTAATTACAGGCAATTAAAGGTTTTTCTCTATCAGAAGAGGTGACATGTAATATCTGATTTTTAATAATGAATAAAACTTAGTCTATTCATACCTGTAGTCTCCTAATTAATGTCTAAAATATTTATGAAGGGTTTAAGAAAACAGTCCTGAATTTAATTTTATGCTTCTTAAACCATTACAGTTGTTAATATAATAACAGATATTATATGGGGAACTATAAGCTATTTTAATTATCCAGTTATTTGGGTATAAAACAATCCATGACTACTAAGGAGAAGAAAAATGTCCTAGAGAGCAGAACCTCAGCTGGTATAAATCAGCATGTAAGTTTATAAGCTTATTTACTTGTGAACTTCTCCCCATAACTGGTTTTCATGTCTGAATAATATTCTTACAGCAACTGCTATTAGCAAAATGTAACACAAGTCATCTTTAGGTTAGACTTTTTTTTTATTTTTAATTATCATCCAGGGATTAGCAAAAATATATGATAAATGTGCCTAACAGTCTATTAAGCATTATTATGTCCATATATACAATGCAAAATATCATGCTGTTTTACTGTTTATAAATATGTGCACATATGCCAGCAAATAACACACATGCTTGTAGGTTTAAAAATTGGTAATCAAACTTCAATATATTGCAGTGGGTCAAATTATCAGCAAATGTTTTACTAATTTGCAGTAGAGAGAAAGAACTTATTTCCCAATCTATACCAAGTCCATAGTGTACACATATTTTTCAAATAGGAAAATGAGAGAATGAATATGATGGCAGCACACATTCATTATTTGTGCAGACATACCATTTTCAGCAAGCTAAGTAAAAACATTCAGCAGCAGCAATGTGTGGGAAAATATTTTACATACAAGAGCTCATTTTCATATGGGTTCATTTTTACGGTAATTTTTTTGGAGACTAGGGGAGAAAAAAATGTCTGGATAAAGTTGATTTTAGCCTAGGTTACTTGTGGGGAAAATACATGCACAGACACCCAACTGCCACTGAATAACATTGTTTGGTTTTGATCAACCAAATATGTATGCTTGGCAAAACATACCATAAATATTATTTGGAAAAAAAAAAAAAAAAGAAAGAAAAATTATCAAACAGGATACAGTTACAGATTTTTATTTTGTTCATAAAAACACTTTTCAGAAACTGCAAAGTTTTTAGTCTGACAGTGTGTACTTGCACACATAAAGCAAATGAAAGTCTGAAAGATGAATTCACCCATTCACAAACAATCTAAAGGGGAAGTATGGAAAAAAGATTATACTGTTTAATGTATTTGTATATAGCATTATAAGGGCTATGTAAGACTGTATTCTGGTTTTATAGAAATACAGCATACCAGAAAATGGTATTATATTCTCAGATGAATCCACCATCATAATAAAAAACTACTACTTTGATTTCAGGGAAATACACCTTCTACTGATTATGGAACATAAATTCACTTTACACTTTTGAAATGCATCCAAAATAGCTGAATCTCAGTAATTTTCAGTGGAAACACCAATAAACAACATGGTTTTACATGCATATGTAAAAATTAAATACTTGTTTAAGGCTAAAATGTGACTAAACCATTTAAAATATCTTCTCCATTTCACAAACCACAAGCACCTACACAAAATTAGTCAGCTAAGGTGTCTAACGATTTAAAAAAAAAAAAAAAAACAAACAAACTAAACAATAGCCATAAAACTTTAACCTCATCCTTAACCTCATCCTGCCATGCACTTACTCTTGCTATAGATTTACATGTATTTAGTATAAGTAATTGCAGTGATACTACTTTATCATTCCTCCCCGTTCCCTGTTCTTGCTTTATGACACTGTGTCTACTGTTGGATCTCAACATCTCTAAGCCCAACTCTCAATAATACTGTCAAACAATGAATAATGCAACTCTACAATTGTACATCTACAAATAGCGCACTGATATTCTCTATGCATATCTCCCACCTCTTGCACCATGCTTCTACGTCCAAATTACTCAAAGCCTTGTTTGCAAGCTTGCCTTTACACCGCGTGGTTATTTCCATTCAACTTCCTGAGCTTATTTGTAGCAGGTAATAATGTCAAGCATTTGACTAGTAAATGTCTGCAAGTCGGGGACCTCAATTCATTTCCTAACGAAGCGGGCATGAAGAAGTGGTGGGAGAGGACAGAGGAGTGATTGGGGAGTGTCTCCTTTCCACCTCCACGAAGAATGCACGCAGAAGCTCACCTGTGGAAGATGAATGAACACTTGACTTCTATATGGTGTTGCAATACATATCGGTAGCTTTAAGAAAAAGTGACACAAGGCTGCTGGCTCCAGCAGTGGTCTACACAAGCGTAAGGGATCTGCACATCTTAACGGACATCAGTGCAGAGTCCGAGCCAAGTGCTGAACCATGCAAACCTCTTTCACAACCTGCCTGTTTCGCTTTCTGGAGTGTTTAGACGAGTAATGGCTAACAGCACACACCAGGTCTGGTGAGCGTCGGCAAATCGTGCAAGGCAAGGGGTTAGGGGTAACATCTGACAGAGCACTTGAGCGCTTCAGGAACATGCAGTGGGAAGCTCCAAGCACACTTGGCCATGCCATTTAAGAATGCCCACTAAACTCAGCATAGATCTTGATTAAAGAGAAATGAGAACATGGCACCTGTTTGGGATCATTAATGGCAGGATAATGACGCTGCAACACTCAGAGCGGCTTTGTGGTGCGCATGTGAGTAAATGCAACTTGGAGCCAACACAGTATTTTTACATGTAAATTATTAATATATGTACTTGTATTAAGTTCATATAAAGTTTCATAGATAAAAAGGAATGTCCATATACATACATGTGTGCATATGTACATCTGTATCTGTATATATATATTATGTGTGTGTGTTTCTCTCCATTTATGCGTGTACATGTACATAACTGCAAACAAAAGTTTTTCTGCAGAGATGTGAACAGTCTGCTTTTCAAACCAGAATGTGGCATTTGTCTGGGTGTGCGTATATAATCTTTGGTCACTAGTAGCTGTAGTCAAATTAGAAGCATTTCTAAGACCATTATATTTTTTAAGGACCATTAGTCCTTTTAGAGCTCTTGCTATGTGAATAACAAATGTGTCAGTCACACTGCAAAGGATAAACCAAACTGCAAACATAAACTTTTAAAACCTCTCTGTTTCTCTCTAAAGGAACTTTAATCTGTGGCTTTGCCAGTCCGTGCTCTTATTCCTGGCTGTTGAGTAATGCGGCTGTGCTTGTTTCAAGGGTTTAGCAACACTTGCAACCTAAAAATCAATTATATGAAAAACAATAAAAAATATTCTTATAAAAAAAAAAAAAAAAAAAGAAAAAAAGATACAAAAGGTTAAGCAGAGCAGCCGGCATCTGCACACTAATGACATGATTGTTATGATAGGTGTTTGCTTTACCCTGGAGTGGTAACATTATAATTCATCCACTGCTGAATGAGTGGGGACAATTAATGCAGTCAATGTGTCCCACGTGTTCCCTGCAGCATTAACAAGGCAGCTCCAGGCCCCTCGGCAGACACGGGGCTGAAAATTGAGCTGGCTCCCCCATTGAATGTGATCCTGATTGCCTCCGCGGGGGCCACCTGCTGCTTCATGCCTGCTGGTTCTGTGCGCCGGGCGCCTCGGCCGCGGGCCCCGGGGGAGCGTCG
>KL286119.1:10018-42082 GCA_000699545.1 Podiceps cristatus | reverse complement strand
CCCCCCCCCGCTGAAGTTATCTGAGCTGCGAGAAGGAACTAACAACTGGGAACCAGACTTGTGGTTCTTGCAAGTGATTTGTTTGAAGGCTGAAAATAACTTTTATTGTAGAGAATTTAATAGCAACAGCTCAGTCTTATTTGGCAATAGCGTCTCTACAGCTTATTCACTTATAGCAGACTTGTTAAAATAGCTTTATCTACTGCTTTAATCACTTATGACCCTTGTAAACTGAATTCAGAGTTTTGCATATGATCAGATGATATCAACTTATATGAAATAAATGCAAAAACTTTTACCACAGTATTAAATATTTAAGGAGCAGAAAGTTTAAGTCTAGTCCTGTAAATTTTCCTATATTAGATTTTTACTAGTAACTTTTTTTGTTGTATACCTCTTCTGGAGTAGGCCAACTTGATTCTGGTTTGCATGCCTGGAGAAAAGTAAAGCTGACCTATTTTCACTGGTGTTATGTATATGCTGCAGAGGGATGTCTAGTTTAAATATTTAGCTGGAATGCTTTAGGAAAAACTCTTAACTGAAAGCTTAATTTGACCAGACAATGCCCTTTCTTGGTCACCCTTTAAAACTCTCAAACTTGTCTCTAAGTGTCAGTGCAGTGGTACTGAATATCTGGATAGAGTGAGCAGTTGAGACATTTTGATCAACTGAAGGCAGTAATGGTGGGACACTGCCTAGACAACTCAAATGTGTACACTGAAATCCTGGATGATATATAGATTCTGCCATCTAATGCCTATTTCGGGTTTGAAGGTTTTTCAGTTGCAATTTAACTGATTAAGCTTCAGCTGTTATTTGATGACATGCTGGATAAAACGGCTTGTTTCTCTAGGAAGTATTGGGGTCTGGGCTTCACAAGCAACAGAACTGTCCTGTGAACAGAGCAGAAGTGGCCAAGTGATGTAGCAGAACAAGACTTAACATCACAATTTAAGAATCTGATTAATAGTTTGATCTTGCTCTCTTGCTTTGTAAAACCTCTGCTTTCTATGCAGTGGATACTTGCACTTTAACTTGATAATTTCTTATTAGCTGGGTTCAAACTCCACGTGATTGACTACTGATTAAGTGAATTGCTTTCTATTACACAATGAATTCATCTGAATTAATGGCCTCTCTTAGCAGAGGTACTGAAGGAGCCTGTTTCTCATGACAGCTGTGCAGGCAGTAAGCTCTCATGGGAATGCAAGTGCATAGTGGTATCAAGAGAAACAAACAGTGCCTAAGGTCAGTTGGTGTCTTGTGCCTGGAGCAAACAACTCAGGATGGGAGTAGTGGTCTCAGGGAGTTTGTCTGAAAGGCAGTGGCTGGGGATGCCACAGCAGCAGATAAATGTGGGTCTCTTGCCCACATGTGGTGCTTGCTGCTTTTCACACCCTTTGTGCCTGACTTAATTAACTTTTGAATGATTGATTTATGAAAGGTGCTGATCCTAATTATTGGCCAGGCTAGATAGCAACTGTATTTTTCAAACCCTTTCTGTCTTGCCTTGAAGTGCTATCCTGCTGATAAAAATCTCTAGTTCCTCAGGTTTTTTCTTCACACCCCCCCAATGTCTGGTGCACCACCTTCAAGCAGTGGTGATAAGGTTCCAATAGCTTGTTACCTGCTATTGCATGGAGCAGCAAGGTCAGCAAACAGTCTTGGCTGTTCCACTCTCCTAGTGGTAATAATCAATTTTGTTGCTTTTGTTCTATGATACAATTGATACCTGGCTCTTGATAAGAGGCTATGGAGTAGATATTTAAAAGGTACTTGTTAACAGCTGCCAAAGAAGGATCGTTTTGTTTATAGCTCCTTTTAGCCCATTAAACAGGACTAAGCAACTTTCATCCATGCCTGCCCCAGAAATATCAAGTCGTCTTGTCATTTAAACAAGATAAGTCTATATAACTCATGCTTTGTCTCTTCATGTTCTTCCAAATACTACTTTAATAGTAATATTAGAGGATCTGTTTTGTCTCTTGTGCTTGAGATCTGCAAATGTGTTTTTCAAGACCTGTCAAAATGAGAGCTACGAAGTCATGTAATGTGAGAATGTTGCTTAGGCTGCTGTTTAAGTAGCTATTTGAATCTTTATGGTGACAAAGTGCTTGTTTAGAGCAGTGGCTTTCAACTGTTTTATATGGGATCTTGAGCCCATAGCCTTTCTAACACTTGCTGAAGTGGTTGAGAAAGGAGCAAATAATGGTTGATTATCGGAATATGAGACTTAATGAAAACCCAGTTCTGACTAAGAATCTTTGCAGGATCACAAGTCAGAGACTGAAAAATCAGTCCTGGGATTATAAGCATTTGTTAAAGCCTTAATTCACAAAGTAACAGCTGACAGGATTAATGTTGCTGTCAGTTGATGTGATTAGTATGAAATATTTCAGGCTAGTGAAAGTGCAGTGGAACTGGAGTTTTTAACATGTTCTTCTTTCGTTCTTCCATATTCCAAATTTATCTGAAGTCAAAGTGTAGAACTGGAAAGCTGAGAACATGCTGAGTTAAGCAGGTGCTGTATAATTCCTCTGGTTTCTAGCTTTTTCTGTATATACCTTTTACTGGTAGTGAAAAATATCATTCTTCAGAAGAATAATGGAGACCTAGACTTAGCCCCAGCTTTAGGCATGGCTGTATTCATATAGGTGGGCATTCATGCAGATGTTAACAAAAGTTTCCAACTTAGATTTAATATTGATGACTTTTTTTGCAAGCTAGTGGGTCAAATATCAGGTTTAAAAAAAAATCCACCTTACATATAAGATTATTATAGAGTACCACACTACAGGATTATACTCAAAACATAAGAAAGCACTTTAATTGTAGGAGCTACCTGAACTCTGGACTACATACATGTTGCAGAACACTACTTAAAGTTGCTTTTTTAAAGGTGTTGGTTTATAAGGTTAGTGCTACCCTGCTCAGCAGGGCACTGTCTTGGGCAGACATTTAAAAAGTGTTTTTAGATCAAGCTGCGTGCCAGTTGCCTCAGCTTTCCAGAAAATAGGTGGTTTTTCTAATTGAGGAAGCTGCTCCCTGATTAGAAATAACTAATTCTAAAGCATGTAGTGATCTCGGATACAGCCTTTCCACTGAACTGCTGCTGTGGTAAGAAACTCCTCCCCATGATGGTACTCTCCTGCTACTTTGTGTTCTTGGCTTACTGTGATATCCCATTTTGGGTATGTAAGGCATTCTCATTAGTGTAGTCACCAAGAGATCTCATTGACCGATTTATGGCAACTGTCTACTTTTATCTAAGACAACATAAAATAGACTAGCCAAGCAATTTAAGGAACTATTTTACAAGGCAAGAATATATGCTTGAAACTGGTGCTATTTCTCAATTCTGCTTATTTTCAAAACATTTTAGGAAGCAATTTAATTTTTTAAACAATTCCACAAGTTCTTTGAGAATTTACTTAAGTTTCTCTTATAAGGCAAACTAAAATCAAAGTAGGCTTTGAGTTGAATTAATTCTGAAGTTATAATGGAAGAAAACTAATTCAAAAAATCATTAGGCATGAGGGCTGACTGGTGGTGATACTGTACACTTAGGTTCATTTAGGGTGTAAAACAGGGATTGAGCAGCGATCTTGCCTGACTCCCTTAAGTATTCACAACTGTCTTCTAAGAGGAGGCACGCTTATCAGGTGACAGCTACTATTATGCTCTTGTAAATATTTAAGTTCCTATTTAATTGTTAGTCATGAAGGACTTGCTGTAAGTTTTCTAGCTCTGCTGTACTACTTGTGCAATTTGTCAAGTAAGTCTTCAGCTTCCAAAGACTCCCCATGAGTAAGATTTGTAGAAATTCTATTGCTGGGGCACAGGCTTGAATTGTAGAGTTGCTGAGACTGGAAGACACTTCTGGATGCTGACTGTCAATCCTAACTCTTAAACTGTCTCATCATCTGTCCCTGGGTAGAACTTAATGCATTCCTGTGTTTCTCACAGGAAGGGCAGCTCTCCTGCCTTGCTTTCTAGGGTTGTCTATCCTAAAGTGCCTGTAGCCGCCCACTGCAGCACTCTAACCAGGAGCGCTATCTCGGATCATCCCTGTGATCCTGGTGAGGTTATGGTCCCTGCAGCTACATGCAGACCCTTGGCGTCTTCTGTTTCATAGAATCCCTTGGTTGGAAAGGACTTTTAAGATCGAGTCCAACCGTGCCTAACCACTACTAACCATGTCCCTAAGCACCTCATCTATCAGTCTTTTAAATTCCTCCAGGGACGGTGACTCCACCTCCCTGGGCAGTGCCTGACATCCCTTTCAGTAGAGAAATGTTTCCTAAAACACTTGTTTCCTGTGCCGCATGCATTAGTGTACAGAAGCATCCTCTTGTGCTGATTTCCCAAGAAAGTCATGAGAGCTATGAGATCAACTGGCTGTGTATCAGAATAATTTTTTATTCTGGTAATGTGCTCTGTGGAGAGGAAATGTCTCAAAAGAGTACACAAGGAGAACTGTATAGTTCATATTCTGTGTTGGTTCTGTGTTTTCATGTGATGTATCACTTGCTACTCTGTAAAGGGAAGTGTCCTGAACTAAATGTGTCCTAATTTCTTTGTGTTTAAAGTCAAGTGGTTCTGAGTTAAGGCTGCCACCCAAACCGAGTTATCAACAAGCATATTTTATAAGGCCATTCTTCCTTCTACAGTGCTCTGGAGGTTCTGTGGTTGGAGAGCATGTATTTGGCTGTAAATGCTTTTATAGTGGTAGGCAGAGCGTTGGCCGTGAGGGAGAGACCAAGGATAACATAAGGGAAACTCTCCACAGTGCTTTAGTTTTATTAAGTAGGGATACCAAAATTGCATGTGACCCCTGTACAGATGTAATAATCCAGTTTCTATTTAAAGACAAATACTGCTTTCGGCTTTGAAATAAAGTATGCCAATCCAGTAGACTGGAAAACTGTCTTTGTTATTTAAACACCTGTTCTATTAGAAAGGTAGCTTTTTGTATGGTGTGGTATTCACTGTTCCACATTGGGGAAATTGGAGTGAAGAAATCTTTTTAAGGGTGACTTAATGCAGCATCTGAATTATGGATAACTAGTAATTATCTGAAGTGCTAAGTGTCACTATGGTTGCTTTGTGTGATGTAAATGCATTGATTGAAAGATGGGGAAAAGGCTCAGTGCTTGGCATTTGTGGTGTGCCTGACTGAGGGAGCTTGGTGACTCATAGCATAAATCTGTGAACCCTTCAGTTAAGTGCTTAAAATAGTGCAAGTACTTTCAGAGGCTACAGGGAGATAATTCCCCAGTGCCCGTGGGGAGGTGGGACTCCATGGTTAAAAGTAAGCTCAGAGTAGGGGTTTGTTACTTGCCTACCTCCATGAAATGAAAGCCACTGTTGTACTCACATTTCCCCAAATGGAGATGTGAACATGAGACAGTAACTTCAGTTTAGGAGCAAGGAGTGTAGTCATATGGGCAGAGGCAGTTGCTTCTGCTGCTAGTACCCAAGCCAAACTAAACAGTGTTCCAGCTTCAAATCTATCCAAGGCTTCCTGTTTACTAGGGAAGCTGAAGGCAGCATGATCTGGCGAGATCCACCTTCTGAGGAGCAGTGGTAGCAGCTCATGGCCTGTCTGCAGTGTCTTATGCTGCATTTGCAAGACCAATGGGCTAGCTCTGACAGCTCAAGGATTGGGGGTGAAGGGGTGTGAGGGTTGGCTGGGTGACACTTAATGAGAGATGAAGAATTAAATCCCCCAACTCTAGCATGCTTATTGGCTAAATTGGTATTTGTTGGAATTTGCTAGATTGATGTTAGTGGCAACTTCCTTGTGGAATATACAGCTGCAGCTTATTCACTGAAGAACTGAAATGAGGTTGTAACCTAACCTCATGCTGATGTTGAGTTTGAATGTTAGGTTACTCTGAACTCATGTGCTGCTTAAGCCACTGTGCAAGCTACTTGACTTGTATGTATTTTTTTTATACTCCCAGAGATCTGATAAAAAACTTGTATTAGATTAACCACCTGAAGCATGTCATTATCTCTTAGCAGTGGTTTGTTGGACTTTGTGTATGCTGCATGTTGAAGATGAATATGGTCCTGTATGGATAAGCTTTCAAAGAAAGCATGGTTGAAAATATGTTTTGCAAGTCAGTGGGAGAGAGGCTGTTGTACAACTCTGCCTGTCATTTTGCTTTTATGAGCTTAACTGACTAGCATGAGAAAGTGTCATAATTCACCCTAAGTAATTGGGTAACTACACAGTTACCACCAGAGTGACAAACTCCTAGCATAGCAATACTGATTAATCTATTAACTTAGTCTTTGTGTTTGCAGAAGATTTCTATCAGGCTTCCTAACAAGTTCTTGCTAGGATAAGAGCAATGTGGTAGGTTCTTTTCTTCTGTAGTCAGTCTGCAATGTGTTTTTTGTGCATTAATACTAGACCTGGAGACTTCCTGGCAGTACTTGAGAGGTCTGGCTGGGTGTCTCCCTACAGAAGTGGTGTTTCCAATGGTGCTGGTGTCTTTAACTCCCCCTTTAGGTAACACTATCTTGTTGAAATAGAATATATTCTGCTTCATGCTGCATACAATCAGCTAGTTGCTCAGCACTGAGTAATGTGAAAGTGGGATGGTGGTTTCTTATCTCCTCCCCCCCCCATATAACTATAATGCATCCGTGTGCCATCTGTGAAACAGACAGTTTAAAGTATTAATAACTGTGTTGCATTGACCTGTAACTACTTCTATCTAAATACTAAACCTTCTGTGCAAGACTTCAGAGGGACTGTGATCTTCCTGACGGACCTTGATTCTCAAAAGGAACTTCTCTTTGGGATGGTGCTGCATGCCCCCATTGGAGGGGTGTGCAATGCATGTGAGCCTGATGCATCTGCTGTCTCCTCTGAAGAGAAGTGATGTTGCTAGTTAGGGAAGAAGCATGTTTTGTGCTTATCTGTCCCATGTCAACAGTGATGAACTAGATACTTGTGTGACAGGCTGCTACAATAACATAGCAGAGCTGGTGGGTTGCACCCAAGGAAGCAAGCAGGATGCAATGCTATTATTAGAATCCAAAAGGACAGATGTAACATTAAAACTGCATTTCTACCATGCTGTTAATATCTAAGGTGCACACCGTCTGTAGAAAACATGTCAAAAGCCTTTAAAGACCAGAACAGGCAAGAAACCTACTAAACATGGCCCCAGTTGGCTGCACAGCTTCTGTGGCCTTAAAAAGACTCTTTTGCTTTGATTAGTTCAGAGTGCAAAAGTGAATGGAGTAACCCAGCTGTAAAAGCCAGAGTATTCTATCAACAGTGCTTTAAGTTGTTCTAAAGGTTCTCAAGTGTGGTGACCTCTTAATCCTCAAAGATGCCTGTTGTGTAAGTTCCTTACTGCTCTAAAAGGATGACTGTTCTCTTTGGCAGTGTTGTGGGGACCAAACTGGTTGGGTACTTATCAGGAGGGTTAACTATAGATCTCTCTGCCTTGTTGCTGTCATCTCGTCATGTGTTCATCCATCTCATTGGAGCTGATGCTGCATCCAGGACAGATATTTAAACTTCAAGATAGCAATGATCTCATGAAGGCACAGCATCATGTTAGCTCTCTCTGTCTTGGTAATGAGTTGCATTTTCTAACATCAGAGCAGCATGAATGCAAACTGAGGAATGCCACTTACTTGTTAACAGATTTTCATGGTACTCTCCCTGGAAAGCTGATGCATGCTGGAGTATTGGCCACTTTCCCGGCACTATGTTGTTTGTTTTTCTGATCCCCATTAGGATCTATAAGGAATCCTGTAGGAGGAATGGCCAGTTTATCTCCTTCCTCCATGAGGAAGTCTGGGTTGAGATGACTCACCTAATGGCTGTAGGGGTGCAGCACTCTGTAGAGCATTTTAATGCATCATATCCTAGAGAAGTTCATGCTGTGGATAGTATGGCTCCATAGATAAAGTGGAACAGCAGTGGAGACAAACATTAGCCTCTGTTCTTGCAGGTATTTCCAATGCTTTGTATGCATTGAGTATACATAGATTTGGTACAAACATACTTGGATTAGTCATCTGTCCACTTAGAACTACTTACGTAAGTGACTAGTGGATTGCAGTTGTACAAATGCATTACTGCATGACCAAGTAGCTGCATTTCTGCTTACTGGGCTCAATTTTGAGATGAGCTGTGTTTTCTTTAAGCAGGAATCAACTTGATGTCATAGCATATTCTTAGCTTGGTAGTTAATTGGAAAGGCTTTTGTGTAACTGTCCTCTTATTCTAATAGTCTCTTTAATGCTGCCTTCCATGATTCCTCCACTTGTCAGTTGAATAGTCTTTATAAAGTCTAAGGGAGAATAACAGGCACTGCTTTATTGAGCTGGGAAGTGGAGATGCCTACCCAAACATTCTGGGCCTGTGACAAATAGAGCAATTGTAATGAAATGGGCATTTTATACAGATCTGTGTAAAGATGCCCCAAGACAAAAATGAAGCACCAGAAATAAAGATTGCATTCTAGGGTCTGCATTCAAGCCCCCACTAAGATGACTTGCAAGGCTTTATGGACTGCATGTGACTGCAGTACTGCAGAACAGTACTGTGTTGGGATGCCAACATGCAATGATAACCTCTTGATAAGGTTGTTACCTGTCTCTTAGGACTATTAACTTTATATCATGAACTTTGCAACCTTATTTAGTCAAACAGATATATGTGGGGTGGTTTTTTTTTGAGATGCTGCAACACCTCAAAAAATACTATTTAAGGGCGGACCTTTCTTTTTACTTAGCTACTAATCAGAAACAAGTTACTTGGCCATTTTTCTTCTACTCTTAACGGAATCAAAAAAACACAACCAAACAAAAAACCCAAACAAACCCAACAACCCAAAACCAAACCAACCCACCACCAAACAAACACACAAAAAAAAATCAGGAAACAACAACAAAACCAGGTATTTAACTCCCTTAGGAACAGGGATATATATGTATTTGCCTGTATTTCAGTTCAGTATAAGATCTGACTTTAGTTTAAAGGGTTGCTTTAAGTTGCTAATCTTATGATGCTCAAACTGACTGGATTGAGTCCTTCCTGTGACTAAATCTTTGAAGGCTGTCTTCAAATATGCAAACTTGCTGCAACCTTGGATAGGATTTAGTTCCAGTTTTCCTTGGACATCAAGATTATTCTAAGCAAGGTTATTCCCTCGAAATTACTGTTAACATGTAAGATATTGCCTATTTATTTGTAATGAATAATCTAGAATGGCTCTCTACTGAATGATGAAAGATGGCATACATTTAAGAATTTTATCTGGCAAGTAAATGCCTACTGGTGTCAGACTTGCTTTCTGAGCTATAACGATGCATCTCAAACTCACAAGCAAAGTTGGGCTGTGCTGGGTAAGGACGGTAGGGGGGGCAATGTGCTGAGTATATACAGGTGTTTTGTAGTTAAAATGCATTCCTGTTCAGGTGACCCAGATCTGAAGATAGCCTTGAAAGGTGAGGTTGTTCAAGTCTAGCTATAACCTATTGCAAAGATCAGTGTACTGGACTTTAGGTTGCTAGAGTAATGATTGATTAAAGTAGCAATGCACCTGAGTCTCCTGTTCTTCATGGTCTTATGCTGTGTAACTGCATGTGTCAGAAATACTGTGAATCTTTGGAAGAGTGGACTTCCTATATACAAAGATTACTTGATCTTATTAAGCAATTTTTAACCTAAGAGGAGAGCTGAAGATGACTTTGCATGCAAATGTGTGGAATAGATAAGGTATGAAGACTTCAGATCACTAGTAGGAGTTCTTAATCTTAACTGACTGGCATCCAGTGGCTGGATGTCTGATGCAGTTGGTAGTGTTAGAATATTTTAGTGTGATTTCTGAGTCTCAGTGTGGAATGCTTGCTTCCTCGTGATTGCATGCAGGGAAAACTCCTGATCACAAGTAAATTAAAAATACTGCTTTTATGCTCATCTGGGTCATACCATATGCAGTAAGTCTTAAGGACTCTCCTGCAGTACAGGTTCATTATATAGACAGCTCAGCCTGGACACTGCAGCAGGGTGTTGGCTGCACCAGCACATGTCTTAAGGAGCATAGTGTGGTCAGGGAACTTGGCTGTTTCTGGAACAATATAAGTAACCTTTTGGGTGCTATAGGTCTACCCTCTTTGTCAGCAGCTGTACAAGCTGTTTTTCTTCCCTCACGTTAGCACTGGCACTGAGGCATGGGGTCTTCCTGATGTGAGTGGTAGACCAGCCACGCCAAATGGCTCTCCTACAGGAGGAGATGGCTGGAATAGCCAGGGACAAGGGAGAGGGGACCCGGGGAAAAAGGATGATGGTGATAACAGGACTGGGTGATATAAATGGGGGCTCTGAAACTGCTGCCCCAACCCACTCTGAAAGACATCTCAAGCTGAATGAATTCCCTGATCTGATTAAGCATGGCCCAGTCTTTAGCCATGACTGAGAAGGTAGAAACACCCAGCAGTACATGGGGAAGGATACAAGGATATTCCAAGCAGGAATTTATGCTAAATACATAATCTGTTTAGCTTGAAAACAAATAATTGGAGAGATACCAAGAGGTAAGATATTAGCACAGCAAAAGAGTAGCATTTTTATTTTTAGCCTGCATACTCTAAAATTTTCAGTAGCATTAAATATGCCACTTAATCTCAAATGAACTGTGGTGGGGTTTTTTATAGTTGAATTACCAGTTGGAGCATTTACAGTCCATTGAAAGCTAATGGAATTTCAGTACTTAAATATTTTTCTGGATAACCTCAGAACAGCTGAGGAGCTCTTACAGTTCATAGCTCAGTGAGATTGCTAATTAGTTTTGTGATCCAGGGAATTTCTTTGACTGCATTCTTGTGGGCGTATCACAGAACCAAACACCTCAAAGCCTCTAATTCATATTCTGATAAATGAGGATCACTAAAACACTGTTGCAAAACCTTGTCCTTTCTGTTTGTACTTTTGATGACATCATATTTGTCTTTAATATGCTGAATACCCAGATTTTCCTTTAAAAGTAGGTATCTGAAGGGTTTAACAAAGCTCTTCTGTCAAGCTATATTGGGCTAAGGGTTTTTAGAATCCCATTTTAAAATTCAAAGAATGGCTGCTTTCAGTGACAGGATAGCAATGAAAAGAAATGTCCAAAGATATCAGCTGTACAGTGAGAGAACAAGGGCTGATCTCAGCAATTTTGAGCTTAGAGCTTTATTTCACTTTTAATCCTTAAACTGAATTGGAAGAACTAGAAGCAATTCCAGTTCAAGCCTTTGGAGGGGTCTAGAATCTTTTCTATTATAGTAACAGAATATTTACTGGAAAAACAGGTAGACTTAGTGAAGTTTCTCATGTTTTGTGTTTTGGTTTTTTCCCTGTGTGTTTCCATTTCCATAGCAAAATAGTTTCCTTTCTTGTGAAGAGACAAATGCTCTTTCCTTTCTTTAAGTGACTGTACAACTGTGGAGTCTTAATGCAGGTGAAGTAAAAAGGGATGTAAAAGTGCAGTCTGGTTTGAAATGCAAGTAGTTATTCAGTAATAGTCTCTGAATCTTGGCATTAGGTAAACTAAACCTGTTTGTTAACAATGTTGGGACAGTTTAACTGTTTAGGCTGAGGAGAGGGTGGAGAAACTAGCAAGCTGGTGCTTAGGTTTGGAGTTTATGAAGCTGTTTATAAACAAATGCCTTGGAGTGCTCAGTTTCGGGGGACCAGCCAAGAATGACACAACACTGTGCAGGCTTCCCTACAGCAAGAGGCCTTAGTTAACCTGGAGAAGTTATAATCTAAACAGGTAAGACAAGGGAAGGCTGAAACAGTCGGTGAGCTTAAGGTTATGTTTCTTACGTAGTGTGGCATGGTTTGATTATTCCTGTGGCCAAGTACAGATCTTCAGAAGTCTAAATCCAAACAGCTTTTTAGTAACCACAATGGTTTGGTTTGTAGATCTCGTTGTGCTTCATGTGGCAAACCTGTCTGTTGCTGTAACCTTCATTTCTTGGTCTGAAGAGCATTAATGGCTGGACTTGATGATCTTAAAGGTCTTTTCCAACCTAGGCGATTCTATGATCTTTCACTAGCACCACAAAGCTCCTATTGTGCATATGGCTTTGTGTAACCTGTTATAAAAAAACAAATCCAGAGTTATCATGTCAATAGCTTAATCTTTTTATTTTAAAGCAGATAAAGCAGGTAATTACTCTTAATTTCTCAAATATGAAAGACTGAAAAGGGTTGTGGTCAGACCTGGCCTCTCTCTAGCACTTTATCCTGAATCAGGATGAACTGAAACCAGAAAACATCCTGTCCCCTTTCCCATGTGTGTGCCCCCCCCCCCAAAAAAAAAAAAAGAAATCTCTCAGGAGGGTTTTTTGCAGCTTATGACACTTATCAGAGTTCAACATGGTGTCATTTAAAAACGAGGGTAGAATGACAGTGAAATTAAACAGATTGATTGCCATTGACTGGATCACTTCTCTTCCGGTCAGAAAAGGGTAGATCTTGTTTTCAGGTACAGTTTACTTCCCAGCAAGTAAACAATATGGCAGAGGAGGGGATACTTACCACTGAAGTGGACTACTTGTCCAATTCAGAGCAGGCTCTTCAGCAGATGTATTAAGACTCTTTGCTTTAAGTTTACATTCTCTTAAATTGAAGGGAATTGAATTGTGTTTTAGAAGCAACTGCAGTCACCACAGGTTCTTCTAGACACTTTTTATGAGAGGTGGTTGTATTTCCTAAGGCGTGCTTTTCTGTAAAGAACAGATAAGTTAATGTCAGTGTCTTGACTGCTTGCAGGATGCTTAATCTACAGAATGGGATGAAAATTCATCCTTGCCTACTCAGATTACTGAGGAGAGCCCTTGTGTTAATTGATTTTTTTTTTTTCTTTTAATCTCAAGGAACTGTTAGATGTGAGCATTGAAAAATAGTATGTAAAATGTTTCTTGGGCTGCAGAGGTAGAAATGCAAGTAAACAAACAGTTGGCTCTAGTGACTTCTGCTGTTTTATTAGAGTATTGCTACTAAAATCTCATTCTGACCTGTTTTGTAAACACTGGTACTTCTGCACTGATACTGCCTGTGTCAATCCTGTGCCACACCACTTCAGCCTTGCCTTGTTCTGTACTGCCTGGCTATTCTGGGGCTGGAGGGAACCATCCTCCCTCTGTGGCCACCGAAGAAGAGACGCCTTGTATGAAGCCTCTGGGATTTCACTGAGGGCCTACAACGTAGGGGTTGTGTTGTGAGCAGACCTCTGCATTCAGAGTGTTCATGTAGCATTGATGCTCTAAAAGATTCAAGTGGCACTTGTAACAGCTCTACAGGGAAAGTCAAGTACCTTGGCCATTAAGGCCTGGACTAGCTTTTGATGCAATCATACTGCACACTTGTATGCTAGTGAATGGGTTTTGTTTAATGTCATACTTCAGTTGTAAGTCGGGTAATACTGTGTGTAAAGGCTGACCTTGCAGTTTCTACTGACCAGTGTTGAGGTGGGATGGAGAAAGGAGGATTTAAATATTCTCTTCACTTACCTCTATGATGAGCTTGTACTGAATCAAGGTGAGCAGTGTTTTAGCCTAAAAGGCAGCTATTCTTTTAATATGGCCAGGCAAAAGATGTGGTGTCTGTATTGACAGGAGGGAGAAAGTTGCTATTTTTTCTTGGCTCTTAGTAAACAATCTCTTTATTGTAGTCACTTAGCACAGTGGATTTAGGGCAATGTAATAGGCAGAAGCACTAAGTTTATCTTGCCAGAAAATTGTTTAACTTGAAAGCTTTGTGTTAGACAACACAACAGTTATGACAACCTTAGGATGCTTGTTAAAGAATACTCAAAGGTTAAAACTAGTCAGTTATACTGAGAAGTTGATAAGGGCTACTTGGGCTCTCCAGAAAGCAGCTTATCTACTACTGTCAAAGCCAGACTACTCTTGAACTAGGATAAAAGGAACTTTTCTGCAATTAAGAGCAATCTGTGTTTTTATTGGAACACTTAAAGTCCCCAAACTAACTCATTGTGTAGTCAATCTGTAGCTCTTATGCCTTGGGTGTCTGTGTTCAGGCAAGCTGAATTCTAGTTTATCTGTAGAACATGTGGACCATAAGCAAAGAAAGCCTTTAAGCAGCAGCTTCTGGAGTTCAGATACTACCTGTCTTCTTCCCAGTTCTTCACACTCGCCTGTCAAGGAGCTCAGTTCCCTTCTCCTCTTGCCTCTCTGGTGACTAAGAACTAAAAATCAAGCTTGCAGTCTTCATCTGGTTTGGAATCTCTGGGGCTATGGCTGAACTCACTGTGCTCAATATAAATGTGTTTGTGCTGCACATGGAGAATCTCTGAAAAATAGGCATTATCACATCTCACTTCTGTACTAAAGAGTGTTCTGGACAAGGGAGCTGATATATAACATAATATAGAAAATTAAGAGAAGAAAATATCTGTCTTCACTTATCAATGTTTATCCCAGAATGAGTGTTTAAAGATGAATCATTTGCATTACTGTATCAAATGTGTAGCGAACAGGTATGAGTAAAATACTCTTTATGGAAAATTACTACTGCTCAGATGTTTGAAAATGCTGTCCTGAGGGCAGTTCTTCATTGTTGGCTTGTTTGTTCTTGTATGCTGTAGTTAATGAGAACTTAGTTTGATTTGTTGCTTTGAGAACATAAAGTTATGACAAGGGGCGAAAAAATTTCACAATCAGTGTACTCCAGGGCAGGTTGCCCAGGCTGGTCATGGAATTGTCAGCCTCAAAGCACAGGGCACATATACCAGATTGCTTGGAGCAAATGGCTTTATGGGAGGGGTTTGGACTGGACAACATCCAAAGGTCCTTTCCATGCTAAATTATCCTATGGTGTGTTTGTAGATTGACAATCCCTTTGTCTGTAGTTAATTTAGGGCAGCTAGTTATCCTGAAGGCTTTTTCCAATAAAGTACTCTAACTTCTATAGGCCTTGAATTTCTATCCAGTAGAACTTGATAGTGTGGTGTGGTGGTTCCAATACCTTTCTGGAGTGATCATGTCCAGGCAAATTTGGGACTCCATAGGCCTGTTGCTTCTGGGATAATGGGGACTGCTATAAATCGAGACTGGTATAGCCATTTTCCATAGTGGTGTTTCCTGAATGGTCTGCTGGTCTCTTTACAGCACCTCTGCCAGGATATAAACAGCTGGGGCCCTCAGTTGTCCTGCTGTGAGGACACAAGTGTCGCTAGTGTCTCCCTTTAGCCATCATGCGCCTGGAGTACACATCTCTCTGCTTTTTCTCAGTGAGGGAATCCTGACTGCCATGTCTCTCTGTATTGGTCCCTTTTGCTTTTGTTCAGTGTGCTGTTCTTGGAGCTGTTGATCTGTGCTAAGCAGAGTGTGGCAGCTGATGCTCATCTTTAGCTGGACACAATAGTTGTGATACTCTTAAACAGTATTATTTTTTCAGAAGTCTCCAGCAATTAATTAACTTGGTCTGTATGATGCCCAAAGGCTTGATAACTAGTACTTGTTTATTGAAGTTTATGGCTCTGCAACATCAGGAGAACAAGAACTGAGAATTTCTTGCAGTGAAGGATTTTGTGTTGTGTGTGTCTTGTTTTGGGGTTGTTTTGGTGTGTTTGTGTTAAGCAAATTAGATTTGCAGCATCAAAAGGCAGGAAGAGTATAAAATAAATGCTAATGCCATGTCATACGACTTTCTGCTAGTAGCATTTACAGCTTGTTCCTGCCAGAATTCACTGTGTATATCTGCTTTTTTCTTAGCCTACGTAGAGAGGAGATCAAAAGTCATCTTTCTGCCTATAAGCAGATCTAAGGTATAGCTCTGCTTCCAGGCTGAAACTAAGCTGCATCAACATTAAAGAGATATTTTAGAAAGGTGTAAATCCCTATAACAAGAACAATAAAACCCAATTAATTTCATGTTGTTTGAGCAAGTGAGGGTTTTTTCCCTTTGGAAACTGCTCTAGATAGCAGTCATGTAGGATAGGCTTACAAATAAGGACAGTTTATTCAGCTAGTAGCTGTTTTGAGAAACCTTCGTCACTTTTAATAACGGTACTGTTGTCACAAATAGGTGTTTGGTCTAAAGTATGAGTAGGAATAAGGTATTAGAAATCAGTGACATGGTTTGCTTGCCAGTGCACTGAAATGTCCCATTCTTTAGGCTTACTGGGCAGGGTTTTAATCTGGTCTTTCAGCACTGGTGAGATGCTTAACTGCATGCTGTCATGATGTCACCAGTGTGATGGACGGTGACTGTGTCTCTCTGTCTGCAGATCTGATCAGTTGCCTGGCACTTCATCTGTGGCAAGCGGGACAATGGCTGCCAGCAAGACCAAGAACCAGAGTTCCTTGGCCCTCCATAAAGTAATTATGGTTGGCAGTGGAGGTGTGGGCAAATCTGCACTAACTCTACAATTTATGTATGATGAGGTAAGTAGCATTTGGTTGGAATCTGGGAAGGGTGCTCTCTGGGAGCATCTTTAGCTAAGGGTGACAAAATTAAAGCTTACTTGTGAAAGAACAGGATTCAAAACACATGCAGAATGTGAATGTACTTTCCTGAGCGTACAGTCTCTTACCAGTTGGCATGGAACTTTGATTTTGTTGCAGTTTCTTTTAGGCCAGTTAATGTTGAAGTCGGAAGTAAGTATTCTAGCTCATTCTGAGCTGGATGATGAAGTAGGCATGTTCATAGCATGAATTCTTCTGTACCAGTATACAAGAAGCTAGCTCAGACAATGCAGGCTAGTATGTATGATGGAATACATGATCCTGTAAGTCAGAAGCTGGTATTTATCTATAGGTGGTCCACACATACTTATGGCACCTGTTCAGATATTCACACCATTAGTATTAGTGAAGGCTAGTCAGCTTAATCAGGCTTGTAGCACAGTGTTTTGTTGTACTTTGAGGCTGAGATAAAGGAGATGGAAAGGTAAAGAGCCTGTGTCGGATGTGTGCTGTCAGCACAGAACTAAAAGTTGAACTAGCGGTGGTTTTGTGGGTCTGATCTGTATTGAATGGACTATAGTATGTGCCTGTGTAATTATGAAGCAGGTTTTCATGTTCAACAGCTGGATGCTGTCATCTACACCTGTTGAAGCTTCAGATAGCTGTACCTGAAGTACAGTCAGATGCTTTTTCTTGAAGCGGGAGATCTAGATAATGCCACCAGGTTGCTGGTAGTTTATACTGTATCTTTGTCCCTTAAATTGTGCTGACATTGCTGAACAGTGTTTTTTATAGCAAGACTGTTTGTCTTGACTAGGCAGACTAGCTCTTTGATGTATAAAGTGCTTAAATTTGCTTTTTATAGTAAAAGTAAAAAAAAAAGTGGTGGAACTTAGTAGTTAACTGAATTATGAGAAGGTTTTGGGGAATTTAAATGTCACTAAAGTGAAAGAGAATGGATATGTACAAATACTGAGACCACTTGACAGTAATTCTAAATGCTAATCCCTGTTTTATCTTCAGTTTGTAGAAGACTATGAACCTACCAAGGCTGACAGCTACAGAAAGAAAGTAGTTCTGGATGGTGAAGAAGTTCAGATTGACATTCTGGACACAGCAGGACAGGAGGATTATGCAGCTATCAGAGATAACTATTTCCGCAGTGGAGAGGGGTTTCTTCTAGTCTTCTCAATAACAGAGCATGAATCCTTTACAGCAACAGCAGAGTTTCGGTAAGTAGTTTCTCTCCCAGGTGGGGGGAAATATCTGGTTCCTATGTTGCTCTGACAACTCTTCTTAGGATGAAGAGCTGTAGCACTTCTGTCCATTACCTTCTGGTCAATAAAAGTGTCAACCCAACCATTTTGCTCTCAGTAACTGGTAACTTAAACCACAGCATCCAGCCTCTGGCTCTACTTGTGCTCATGCCTTCAACTTATGAGTACATCACACCAGCAGCAACTTCAGGCAAGTAACAGATTCTTGGACTCCTAAACCATGCATATTCAAGCCAATTTTCAGTCTTTGTGGATGTGAAGTTTAATTATCTTAAGAGCAGTACTTCTGGAATTAAGTCTGCCTTTTGGCCAGGTTTCAGACACAGTATTGCTTACTGCTAGAAGCAGGTGCTCTAAGGAAGGGAAGGATTAGCCTCCACTCTCAGGTATGGATTGGTGCCAAATGGGTTGGCAGCAAAGCAGTACTATTGTAGGCAGATGTATTCCTAGAAAGACACATAGTAGTAGTAAATGCTTCCATTTTTGTTCTTGGGATTAATAGCTCTAATGTAAAAATCAGCACTAGACTGAGCACAGAAACTGCTTGTGCTGTATTAAAAAAAACCCCAAGCAGTTTAATTTATTGTTCTGGTCTCAGAACTCATGTACCTACATTCTTCAGGGCAAGTGTTCTAACTCTTATTTGATAATAGCTGTTGCCTCAGTGTAGAAGATAATCCAGAGATTCCCTAGGCCAGCTTAGAATTTGAAGTAAAACTTGTCAAAATGAAGGGAAAGTATTAGGAGTTCCTTATGTTTGCCAGGATAAAAGCTCTTTATCAGTCCAACTTATGTTAACTTTGCTTCAGTTGTACAAGGTTAACGGATAGTAATTGATAATGCAAGTGCTGGTGCTAAGGTAGACACCTATTTCTAGGCTTTTCTTAAAGCTGTGGCAAACTCACCACACACTCTACATTGGTCCAGGTTCTTAATGTATTATACTGTTCCAACAGTAATAGGAGACTGCATAATCTTTTAAGAGGCATGAAAATAGTGTTCCTTTGTCACATAATACCTTTGACTTTGCTAGGCTTTAGAATGCTGATGGTTGTGGGGCATGCAAGCAGAGCTGTTCTGCTCTAACTGGAGCATTTAAAGGAGCTAAACAGTTGAACTGTTGTAGGACTGAAACTGAGTACCTGGACTGTTTCTAGTGTAAGTTGGAAGAAGTCAGATACCATTAAAAAAAAAAAAAAAAAAAAAGGAAATGAGATGGTGGGAAGTACTCAGCCTGGGTCTTGACTTGTGTGCTTTAGTGAAATAGAAGGTTAAACCCAGGCTTAAGGCTTTGGATGAAAGGGAGTAGGAGTGTTTATCTTGGCAGCTTGTGTTGTTTTTGTCAGACTTCCGTAACTAGGTTAACTGTGTGTTGGTTCAAGATCCCAGCACAACAGAATGATGAAAAAGCAATGCTGGCCCTAAAGATGAGCAAGAAGGACCTAAAAAGCTTTGAGATGGAGAATGTCCTACTTTTCAATGGGTCAGAAATGAACAAATAGTGAAATTATGAGTATTTAGTTAGACTGACATGCAAGAACCAGCTCCTTGGAAAACTCCTCCCTGGGAAGGAGGGGGGGAATGGGTAGTATGAGTCACCAGCATCACGGGCTAAACTACAGATTGGTATTATTGATCCTGTAACTTCCTGCATTCTTAAACTATGAAAAAGTTCAACACTGAATGAACTATGGGCTTGTCTTTAAACCCTAGCTCTCCTGCTAATACTGTGCATTCAGTGTTTGCTTTAAGTGCCTCTGTAATCTGAAAATGTGTGAAGGTACGGTTGAATGCAACAGCAGAATGTTTGCTTCAGTGGGAACACTACTTTAGACTATCATGTACTCTACATACATTCAGTTATTTTGTGGATGGAAAGTGCAAGCATCTGAAGTAGTGGGGTAACTCAGTGGACCATGCTCATGCTTAGTTTGCCTCTTGTTCATGACAAAATGTAGCAGTCTAACTGTAGACTGGTACTGTTCTTGGAGTCCTAGATGTACAGCAGCATGTGTCAGTTTGGTTTCAGCCCATGTTTTACTCCAGTAATAGCACAGACTTTGAGACTGACCTGCAGCATCACTCAGTCTACTTTTCCAGATGCTGATGGGTCCTTTTAGAATGACAGAGGATAGATAGCTAAGTTAGTATTGATGGCTCACGTATTTTATTGGAGTCTTTGAAGGAGGAAGGTGGCTAGCATTTTAGCTCAGCACTATTTAGTAACTGTCTCCTTTATAAAGTTTAGGTAGCCATTAAGAATTGTCTCTACCAGCTACTTACGCTGTTCGCAACCTACTGCCTTGCTGAAGCCTTGATGCTGCCCAGGCCTATATTGAGGTGGGATGTAGACTGGAAGTTGAAGATGGCGACTGAATGCCAAGGTGAAACTTGGCAAATGTGGCAGTTGTGTTCTTTTCCTCATTCAGATGTGAACTCCTCTTGAGAGTTGCTCTTCTGCTATACACTTCTTCATTATTAAAGCCTGAGTAATGAACTTACTAAATGGTAAAACTGCCTTCCTGGAAGTGTGAGGCTTTTATTAGTATAAAGCCTGTAGCATTAATATATTAAACTTGGAATAATTTTAAAGCGTGTGTTCAACTGTTGGGAAATGTACTGTTGTAAATGCTAGTAATATGCAGACTACTTGATCCACTCCTGTTAAGGGTGGGGTTTTTGTTGCTATACTAATACAGATCTTTATTTTGAATACCTGACACATTAGGGAACAGATCCTGCGTGTGAAGGCTGAAGAAGATAAAATCCCTTTACTGGTAGTGGGAAACAAATCTGACTTGGAGGAGCGCAGACAAGTGCCTGTAGAAGAGGCTAGAAGTAAGGCAGAGGAGTGGGGTGTGCAATATGTAGAAACCTCTGCCAAAACTAGAGCAAATGTAGATAAGGTAAGATGAATGACATCTGTTCAATTAGATTGTTACTACTTGTTTAGTAGCTGAGTGACTAATTCTTGACTCTTACTGAGGCAAAATCAAATCCATGGTTGGGCTTCTGAAAGCCCAAGTTCATTTATCAAAAATAAATGAATTTACTGGAATGTGTACACTTAAAATACCTGGCTTAGAGGAGCCAGAAACCCAGTACAAGTTAATGCTATTGTCTTAACTGTTTGTACCTAAACCTATAGCTTTCCTATAATACCTTGAGTAGATGGCTTTAAGGATTCCCTGAAATATGTTTTGTTTATAGGCTGTGTCCTATTATTATGACAGCAATAAATAGCAAACTGTAGGCACTTATAAATTGTTCCCCCTTTCCCACAAAGCTACACATGATATGGCTAATGTTACAGATTTCATTCTTGATTTCTGCCAAAACTTTGAATTGTGAGAAGAATTCTTGCTGTATCCCTGTCCTTTTTGAGTTCTCTGTGCTGGTCTAGGATAGTCACTCTCAGCATGTTTCTGCTGTTGGCTTCTTGCATAAACAGTGGTGGTGGGTTATTCTGGAAGAGATGAGTTATGACTGGAGTGTTTGCCCAGTAGGGAAAAATCAGTTTCAAGCCTCCCTTCCATCCTATGTGTAGTGAGGGTTTCTTGAAGAGGGTGCCTTTTTTCACCAATTGACAGAAGATGATCTGAAATAACACTTGGGCCCCCTAAGGACTCCAAAGGTGTGGCTTGGTAATTTGCATTTGTTTAAAAATTATAAATTGTGAGCAGTGTTCTCTTTGGACAAAGAACATTTGCAGCTAGTTGTACTCCCAAGTTCTTGTAGACAGCTTTCTCTTCTTGGTCTGTATTAGCTTACTAATGGAAATATTGTTGGTGCATAAGTTACCTTGTAGGAAGTCTTTCTCTCATTCTTGGTTAAAACAGTGTGTATGAAACTTGTGAATTGAGACCTTTTGGTTATAAAGGACATATCAGAATGGTTCTTTACCAAATTTAAATTATGCTTTGTGGAATGTTACTATAAAGTCACTGTCGGATGTATAAACTAGGTGATGTACTAAAACATGAATACTTAGACTTGCTTTTATTTATGAGCTGTCTCATGTGACTAGTGAATGCCTAGCCTGTTTTATACTTAGACTAGCTTTCCGATCAGTTGGGATTGACAGCAGTGTAACTGTCTGGAGTGTACTAGCATGGTGTTCTAGACTTGCTCTCATGGGTCTTCTCTAGCTCATGTGACATACTGGTTATCCTCCATATAAGCACTGTTTTGTATATTGTGAGACAAGTTATCAGCCACTGCAGTGATTGTATACTGACACTGTAGCAGAATAAAAAAACAAACTTAGTTTTGAATGATATACTATTTCTGATCAGTAGTGGGGTCTTGTTTTCAAGTATCAAAACTGACTAGTTCCCCACTTTTTTAAAAAGCCTAACTATGGAGTGACACTAAGCTGCAATCCTAAAAATCATTTTTCCCAGTAAAACAGCTGTTGTATCTTAAGTGGTATGTACCTAGACATCAGGCCTACAGGGGTGAAATCGCAAGATTTTTTTGAAGAAAACAGAGTAATGATTTTCCCTGAATCTTAGCTATAACAGTCTGACAATTTTCTGTGCCTAACACTCATTTGAATGCTGCAGCTTTTTAGTTATAAGGCAGGCAGAATACTACCCAGCAGAGTGTGCTTGTAACTACTTGGAAAGGACTGTACTAAAAGCTTTGCATAGTTAACTAGAGTGACTTGCCTGGAAACATTTGCTAGGCACAGGAAAATCTTGTCTTGAACTCTGAATGCTACTTTTGGGCAAGATTGATATTCAGTAAAAAGCTCTTAAAACGGGGCTGTTGAATGATGTGGTAGCCAGGTAAGATTGTCCTACTTCTTGCCATGCTACATAATTCTGATGTTGAATATGCCACTGGGATCCATTTCTAGATTCACTTCTGTTGTATTGGGTACAGTGTGGTGCTGCATCTTTATTTGCTGCTGAATACAGTAGTTTTTATCTGCTTTTTGGTGGCAAATCTTGTTTAATCTTTCTTTTTCCCCTCCTAGGTATTCTTTGATTTAATGAGAGAAATCAGAGCGAAGAAAATGTCAGAAAACAAAGACAAGAATGGCAAGAAAAGTGGCAAGAACAAGAAAAGCTTTAAAGAAAGATGTTGCTTACTGTGATGCTTGGGAACTGTAAATATCTATCTACATGTGGCATGGATAAGATACCACTAAGGATATAGGGCTGGATTCATGAAAGGAAGTCTGTATTGACTCCCGTATCTCTTGCTTTGCATATCACACCGTCAAAATGTGAAAATAGAACTTTGAAACCATTTCTGGTATGCAACAAAACCTATGCCTACTTAAACTGAAATGGGCTCCGTCTTCCCAGTGTCTTTCAAAACTATAAACAGTTTCAGAACTACAATCCTTCTGCTTGGTTATACAAAGTACTTTCATATTAACTTCCTAGTTTACTCTAATGTTTCTCTGAATATGTTTCTCTTGAACCTCTACTGGCCTTAACAAGCACAGCTGTTTAGGTTCAAACTTTTTTTCCCACTGTTGCTTCCCTCCTTGATACTGCAAACTGCAGAAAAGCTAGATGACATCTGGAAAGGGTTTGAGTCTCCATCTTCTGTTTAGCTGTCACTGATATTTCTTACTCTGAAATTTGCTTGCTTCCTCCTCACACTCCCATCATGTAAGAAATAGCAACTGACGCAGGAGTGTCAACTCAAAACAAACTTTCTTCCATGTTCTGTTTAGTCAATACAGCATTCATGAATCAAGCCTATGGATTCAATTCAGATTTATTTAGGCAATGCAAAAATTAGTATTTACATACTGGCTAGATGCACTCACCACTGGTCTGTCTTCTCATCCTTAAATTAGTGGTGTGGGATGAGAAAATGACTGTAAGCCTTTCTTCAAAAGGAATAATATTATTACCATCTCCATGATATGCTGTCCTGGGTTTCTTCCATGTTTTGTGGCTAGGCTCTACACGTGCTCTACATCCATCATTTTTCCCCTCCCTGGTATCAGAATAGTGAGCATCACTGATTTCATCAGTTTTGTTTATATTGGAACACTTGTGATGATGTTGGAAAAGTGGGAACATCTGCATCTGTCTCTTGTCTTGATGAAGATGAACACTTTGAGTAAGGATGGGTCACATCATGCAATCATGACTGGGAATAGGTGAGGCATATGTGCTACCTCTCAATGATTAGCTGGCTAGTGAGTTGTATGCTGTCAAAAAACAAGTTAAGCAGTTGCCATGTCTGTTACTCTTAACTTTATATGTACTGTTTCTGATGCACAGCAACCTAGTACATGGAGATGTATGTTGAGTTTTGCTGTCAGTTATGCAATGGTGGCCATGTATTGATCAACAAAAACCAGCCTAGAAATGGAAGAAAAGCCTGTACTTAGCAGGTCCTCTTGTCAGCTGACTGAACTGAGTTTTCTGATACAGTTGCCAAAAAACCACTTCTGTCACTGTTGTGGAAAAGTAATAAGTAATCGTCTCTTCTGATTGTTGAGTCTCTTAATGAATTATGGCTATCTTGGGTTTTAAAGGGGTAGAGAGACTTTAGTAACTATCTTGCTTGTTAACTGTATGCTTAAAAACTCAGTTACTTGGTGAAAGGAATACACTATGTGGCTGTTCAGTGAAGCACACTGCAGCACTAAACTAACAAATACTGCTTCTTTTTGAGGTGAAGGAGCAGTGAATACTGTTCAGTACGTAGCATTGTAATTTGAGGTTGAAAACACTTTTAAAAATGTGCTAGATTGCTCTTGTGCATTCTACTTATGAATTTTGAAAAAAGTTAGATGCCAGAACCTCTGGTCTGAGGTTTCACAGGGACTTATTGCAAACTCATTGTCTTCCATAACTAGTTCAACTTGTCAGGCAACTCACTGGATTGGGGGGAACTGTACTAAATAAAAGGTGCTGTAATCTTCATTCTTGTCAAGTTAAATTCCTTCTTTGTTAATGTTATCTTGTATGCACAGAAAGAATGGTTAACTAATTCTGGAAATATTTATCTTTGAACAGCATAATTAATTGGTATGACAAAGCCAACTTGACAATACAGTTTTGAAGCAGAGCCTGGGAGCCTGCTGGCTTACAGAACTTGTCATTTGAGCTAAGGGCATCACCTAAGGGGGTGCTTTGAGCTGTGACATGTAGCTAACAGTTTCCTTGAGCTTCCAAGGATAAAGTCATTGCTGAGTGCGCATTATGCATACAGCAAACGAATGTCTTCTGGAGGAAGGCAACTCACTTAGGTTTGATTTTAGCTGAGACCTATAGGTTAAGTCCTTAATTAACCTAAAGGATACACAACAGTTGAGTTCACATTACAAGCTTATCTAGGTGAAGCCCCTCTGAGGCAGACTGTAAAATGTGTCTAACAAAACTGAATAAGCTTTCCTTGCTATATGAAAGCTCACAATGACCAGCGTAGCTGTATTGGCTCAAGAGACTTGTGTGCTTTGACCTTTGATATTTTTAAAGTACCTGATGGTATTTGACAGGACAGGTGAATTTCTCCTCAGAACAGTGAGTATGCCACTGGTGTTCTTATAGTCCATGTGCTGTTCTCTCAGGTGTATTTTAACTGATAAAGCTCCACCACTCAGATGGACTGACTTGAAAGAAGGTGCTTGCTGTTTTCATGGCTTGATACTGCATCTCTTGAATGTTCTATGCTTGTCATCTTTTCCAGAAAAAACTAGGCCTGAAGACTACGTACAGCAGCTTTTCGGTATTTCTCTTCTGTACTTATGGCAAACTTCAGTTTAACTTCCCAGTTAACAGCTGAAAACACGATAGCCAAGGTAACTGCCTTGTTTACTTCATAACAGTGGGCAACAAGTGTTCTGACTTGTACCAGGAAGGCAGTAAAACTGCTCCCCAGACTGGAATCCTGTTGCCTTCACCTCATGGTCGAAGTGCCTGAATGCATGCCCCTCTGAATAGGGACAATACAATTGGTCCTTGAATGACTTGGTGTGCTTTACTGGACATCAGTTGACATCAACATCAGGTGGGTTATTAGAGTGAATAAAAGATGGTCCAGAGAAATGCTTCCTTTGTACTCAAGGGTTTTTTGTGAGCAGAGTAAAAGGGAACTGTGGCTTCTAATCTAAATGAATACTTGCAGATCAGGTACATCAAACAAGGAGGACTTGGGCAAGAGGAGATACGTGTGTGACTGCCTGCTAGCTGTGCTGTGTAGCTGAGGCAACGGAAGGCTGTATTGAAGCTGATACAAAGGCTGCTAGAATGTATGTTAGGTAATTAAAGACCAAGACTTCTCTTCATCAGTCCAGAAAGACTTAAGAGCACATTATACTATGGCAGTAGGCAAGTCACTGGATACTTGAAGCTGGAGGTCATGCAAGACTTGACCATGCACTTGCACTTAAGTGTTCAGATATTCTTGCGTAATGGCTTAACGTAGTCAGGGAGCTGTTCAGTGCAGTATGCAGTCTTCCAGATGTAGCTTAGCTGTGGGTATTCAAGTGCTCCAAACTTCCTTCTGGTTTGAGCAAACATGGATGAGACAAGCAATGATTATAATGGGGGCTAAGTCATTATATGAAATTCCCCTTCAAAAGCAGGTTAAACTCCAGGAACGCAAAGGCAAACTGGACTCTCTTGTTTTTGAGGAGCATCTCTCTAGGTGAGAGTACAGATGCAGCATGAAGTGCATATTCAATGATTTGTGCCATGTGTGTTCTATACAGACTAATATGCCTTTACTGTAACTTCTTTACTGTAACTTGTAGGTGAACACTTGATGAAAAGAAAGATATATGCATACACTTACAGGGCATTAAACTTCAGTAGAATGTTAATAGAATTCAACTGGAACTTCAGATAGCTATCTGGCTAATATAATGCTTAAGAATACTTCAGGTCTAAAGCACAAAGCTACAATCTGGAATATAGTAAGAGGTGAGGGGTGGGAATGCATCTAACTAAATGCTTACCAAGATCTCTTTTTAAAACTTTCAAAGCATTAACCCAGTAGTTAGGGATGACAGGTCTATCAATTCTTGCTCAAAAAGAAGAAACTGTTTATTAATTCAACTCCAAGTTTATGTAAAGAGAAGCTTTCTTTTAATTGCTATAAGCATATGTTGCAATGCTCACCTCTTAGTGACTTTACAGTTGGGAGAAGGAGGGAAGAGGAACAAAAGCTATGACTTTCACCATAACCTCTACACTTCATGGGAATGGCAGGTGTTGCTATTGGGAGGAGAAGGTGTTATCTATAACACCAAGAAAGAGGTTTAGCATAGAGGAAGTGATTGTGATTGCAAGGTTTAATAAAACTGCCTCTAAACTATGTATGCTGTACTATACAATGTAAACTTTTTTCTTATGTAGCTTCAGAGCTTTGTCTCTAACTTGCACAAACACTTTTAATGTCTATAAAACCGTTTGCTTTTCATTATCATGCTAATACAACTGATTTGTATTACTATTGATAATAAAAAGAAAATCAGGCATATTTGTTTGTTATTGATTTTTAGTCTTCTAAAAGCATGTCTAATCCCCAAATTCTTGAACCAGGCAACTTCTGACTTTGTGTCTGGAACTAACCTTTTATAATCATGTTGCAGATTTAATACATTACAGGCTGTGGGAAGGGAGGGGAGGCACAGGTGACTGAGGACCCCATCATTGGTTTTCCTGAAGTAGTCCGCACATGTTTCAGGACTGAACTGGTCCAGTGGTTTGATCCATTTAGTTAGCTTTCCATGACCTAATTGGATCACACAGCTTGTATCGACTCTGTAAACGACAGAGTGGCTTTTCTCTTTCTGCAGTCAGTCTAGTGGCTCAAATAGCAGAATAAGCAACATTATGTGGCAATACTGATCTCCTGAGTGTGCCACAGTCCATTCGCTGTGTTGGTTTGATGAACAAACTGTACCAGAACAGCTGTGATGCCTTTGAGGCAGGATGGTTCCAGGACAGATGCACTGCACTGTTATACCACTTAATTTAGAGCGGCATAGAAATGGGATTCACAGTAGACTTTGGGTGCAGTTTCCACTGCCACTGCCATACAAGTTGGAAGTGGGACATCCATCCCCTTGTTGATGACTTCTGGCTGAGGATTACAGCAATTTACATAATAGTGTTTACGTGGTGCTTGCCTGGTGTTTGCCCTGTATTTCAGATTGCTGTGGTGGTTTATGTAGCTCTCCTTTCCACTGAAATGGTTTTTTTTTTAATATTCTGCAGCAGAGAAAGGGCAGCATGAAAAGTTGTCAGAGGTGGTAGAGGGTTCTGAGCACAGCGGTATTACATAGCTGTGCCCAAAGTCCAGAATGACACCTTTTTCTTCAGATACTCTCTGGATGCTTGTGGGAAACAGGCCTGCCTTAAGTTGCAACAGGATGAAACTGGAGAATGACTGCATGTACATAGCTTGGCTTCTGCCTTCGTACTTGCCTGTGTTCTGCCCAGCCAGAAGGCCTAACTAGTGGTGCTCAGTACTTCGTGGGTTCCTGGGATGGTGCAGGCACCTCTTCCTGAGAACTGCTGGCTCCATCTTGTGGCTTCAGGAGTTAGAATCCCTACCATGGAGAGGGACTGTTCAACGTGCTCTGACGAGTATACAAGTAGCTGCTACTAATCTGTTACCTGAATTATGCATAGAAATCCATGCTAACTAGATTCTCTGGTCGCGTTGCTCTGCCGTATCACACTCTCATGCAGTAGACCTTTTTCTAAATTAAAATTTTCCTTTTGCATGCAAATGCTAATGTTAATTCTTGCCTAAACTTTCTAGTGTGCAGCGGAACACTCAATTCCTCATGAGGATGGTGGCTTTATGATTTCTATGGCATTAAACCAGTTTGCATTGCAAGTGTAAGTTTGTTCTGATCACTGAGCAGTGATTTGCTTATTGTTCAATTATCGAACAATTACTTATTGTTCCATGGGACTGTGCAGTACTTCACAAAACACTTTGTTTCTAAGGGTGACTAAAGGTGCTGACTTTTCTTTGCAATATAAAGCCTTAATTGAGGCGGGAATATCCTTTTTTTTTTTTTTTCCCCTTGCCCCTCAGTCTCTCCTACCACCAAACTACAAACTACTTAATGTCTATTGTGGGAATACCAGGGAAATACTAGTGAATGGCCCCTTAAGCCTTGTAAATCCAAAGGGGTTGGATGTAAAATGGTGAGGTGAGACTGGGACCATATGCTCTGTGGTTGCCTTCCTGATAAAGCTGATTAATCTTCAGAGTTTACAGTAAGTTCCCTTCAATGGGCTTTGTTACTTGGCTTTGAGGCAGAATCATGTTTTTGATATAATCAGAGTTTACAGAGTTTGTTTTTAAAGTCTAATGTTCAGGGTATTGGAGGCTTTATGCATGTTGGCTTCATAGGCCAAATACCAGAATTCAAGGACAAACTTGTACATACATGTAGCATTGAGAGACAAGGAAAGCTACTCCCTAGTGTTTAATAGTAGTCTGTTTTGGTTTTAAAAGGAAAACATATACAGCAAACTGAATTGCTGTTTGGATGAGTGTTTCTCAATCTGTGGTCTGTAAGAGTGCTCTGTAACATGATTACGCTCCCCACAATATGATGGTGTTACACTTCTATAGGTGTAAACAAGGAAAACAACTGTGGACTAGGGGAAGGAGTAATTATCTAAAAAATATCCAAGTTCTTTCTTGCTTCTAAATGAAAACCATCATGGCAACATTGCCCAAGATAGCCCGCAGTTTTGCTCCTAAAAGTTTGTCTGGCTTTTCAATTTTAGAAGAGCTGATGAGAACCTGAGAGAGATGATCCTGGTCAGACACAGGCCTCCCTGACAGAAGGATCCTTACACAGAGTGGTAGGATTCAGAAATAAGAAGTTAAAACTTTGTTTCCTGCTTGGGAGGTGGTGCTGTGAAAACCAAAGCCTACTAGGTTGATGAACAACCCTGCCTGCAGGCTAGATTAGGTGTTTGGTTTTAAATACAGCTATTTTCCTAGTTAGCACCCTGGTCTTAGCTGTGGAAGAACTTCTTTCACTTTGGGGTCTCTGTTTTCATGTCTTCATAGGCCTGCTTGTTTGTTGGTTTTTATACACAGTTTTTTTTTTTTTTTTTTTTTTTGTCCTTGGAAGTCCATCTTTACCCCTGGAGTCTCAAATCTTCCTAGTTCTACTGGGGTTCAGACAGCTTAACTAAACATGGGCGTCAGATTGTGCCAGGGGATGTTTCAATTGGATATTGTGAAAAAATTCTTCAAGGGTTGTCAGGCCCTGGCACAGGCTGCCCAGGGAGGTGGTGGAGTCACCATCCCCGGAGGTATTTAAGACAGGTAGATGAGGTGCTTAGGGACATGGCTTAGTGGTGGGCTTGGCAGGGTTAAGTTAACGGTTGGGCTCGATCTTAAAGGTCCTTTCCAATCTAAATGATTCTGTGATTCTATTCTGTGAGCCCTTCTTTCCTTTCACTCTTGGTGACTGTGCTCCAACCAAGTGCAGACCAGCACTGCCAGATGACAGGCACTTGTGTCCTCAGCTGTGGTCAGCTGCCCTGTTCCAGTTCTGAAGACTGCAGGACAACACAGTGAATCAGACTGTGGGAGGAACTACCCACAGAAGCATTATGAGCACTAGGAGAGATGGACACTTCAGACTTTGCTAATGAGAGCTGCTTCCTACCTGAGGAACAGCAGCAGAGGTAGTGATTCACCTATTCCTGCAGCCAGGTTAGAGCTTTCTTATGTGGTGCCTTGAGTAGATCCGTTTAGGTGATGATGGTAGTGCAACAAACAGTTGTGGAGCAGAGTGTTAACACTGTGCCTGTTTTGAGTTGTTTTGCTTTGCCTCCCCCCTCTCCCCTCCCTGAACAGTAAGGAGGGAGGAGGGCAGGCAGAGCTGCTCCTGCGTGGGAATAAAGGCCACATTTCCAGCTTTGCCTCAGGAGCTTGAAAACCATAACTCAGGCCTCCAGAACTACATTTGGATTAGAAATAATGAGATGCTTTAGAAAATGAACTTGGAGTTCGCTTTCACAGTCTTTTTGTTTCCAAGCCTTTTGAGTGCACTTGCTTCATGTTTGCAAGCTTGCTTTCTTCAACAATGATGGTAGAGGTATTTTTTTTTTTTTCAATGAAAACAAAGATGTTCTTATGCTTGCTGATTCCAGCACCTGGGGCATAAATTTTCAAATATTGTGGCATTTGGAGAGGAGCGGAGGCAAGACACACAAAACACTCAACTTTAAGCCCTCTTTCCGCTGGATCACCATCCTCCACTGTAGGAATCTGAAGGATTGCAAAAGCTGAAGCATAAGGACCCCCTGTTGGTGGTCCCAGTGTCTGCCTTGGCAGCTTGCCAGGAGCCCAAGGGATGCACTTAATTTTCTTTATTCATTAGCATATTTTTAATCAAACCCATCAAACCACAATGTTTCCACATGTCTCTCCCATGGCAGATGAACAAAAATGGGTCAGTGCTAAAACGCACCTTTAACACACTGCAGTTCTATAGTTGCAGTTGCACCTAGTGAAAACTAGTGATGAAGCTTACTTCACTTCTCTCCTGAAAGAGGAAAGCGCATAGACTTTGTCCGTGTTACAGACTGCTTTCCATCCGCTGCCCAGTCAGTGGGCGGGAAAAGCTGCATCTGAATCCTCTCCAACTTAGCTTCAAGTTTACAGCATTTGTTTAATGTTCATTTCTAGTGAATAATCAAGCAGGTGCAATGTCCAGGGCTGAATTCCCTGGCCCTAATGAAGTTCTGAGACTGCTTACACCTAGTTTAATAATAGGCTTTTTACATTCTTGTCACCTGTAACCTACCTTCATATACCTCATGCTGCCAACCCATCTCTAGCCAGGCAAGGAAAATGTTGCAGTGTTGAGATCATGTTCACACTTGCAGCTGAGACGTGTCTTGCCTTGTTTCTTATCTCTGAATTGTTCATAACAAGAGCTAAGTAAAAATTACTCTTCATGTTTTTTACATGAGCTTTCAAAGTTGGTTGCAGTGTTCTGGGTGGGGTGAATATTGCATCAACCCCAAGTTAAAACTTATCTTTTGTTCTTCTTTTTTGGAAAGAAATGGGGATACAGGTTCCAGGGGAACAGTATTCCCCATGAGACAAAAACCTGGTAAAGTCCAAGGTATTAAGTGAGTCTGGAGCACTTGAAATGGAAGTCTATGACAAAGGGATGTATGCTTTACTTTCTGTTCTTTCTTCCTAAAAGACAGGACTTTGAGTTAAAAAAGCTGATGAAGACCTATCCTGAACATAGAAATTGGAACGGGCTCACAGCCTCTTCCTAGCTGCAGAAAAGCCAAGGAAGTGAAAGGTGAAAAGCTCTGCAGCATCCAGGCCCTTTTCCAAGCAGCCC
>JMFS01124132.1:0-19998 GCA_000699545.1 Podiceps cristatus | reverse complement strand
ATGATTCTATGATTCTATGATTTTATTCATGAGTGTTAAATATTTAAGAGCTTTACCAGCCTCATCACAACGCTAAGGACAATGATGGACATGGCCTTATGTGAGTGTGTGCATGCGTGTACGTGTGTATATATACATATATTTCTAGTGTTTCCTGTTCATGTGTGCATATGTATGCACACACAGGAACAGGAAGCACTAGAAATCCCATTTTATGCTGAAAGAACTGAGCCAGTTTACTGTGTTTGTTAAAGAAATCTAAGAAATGACTGCACAGCCAAGACTAGCTTTAAGCTCTTCTCAAATATCTTACCCACCAAACGATCCAGCTGTAGTTTGCTTCCCATGGCTGACTGCTATTCAGCTCGATATTTTAGGTGTGGAACTATTCATACATGGGCTTTGAAACCGGTGGGCATATCCAGGGACTATAAAAGATTTAGCTAAATTCCATGACTTTATCTACGCAGAGATCAGCAGTATGGTGGTTAAAAACCCTGAGAACTTATTAAGGGGGCTGACAAGGGTGCTGCCAAAGTTTTACTTCATTGCTAGCAGCTGTGCAGTATTAAAGCTAGTCTAGACATCACTAATCAAACTATATTTATGCAGCAAGGATTCCTAGCCTAAGAGAATGGGTGTTTAGGGAGCATGTGAGAAAAAGGTTTTGCCACTCCTTAATTGTAATGGACAAGGATTCATAGGAGAGGCTTGTGCTGACCCCACAAGATCAAAGAATTACTGTGATGTGGATGTGCTGTTTTCTTGTGCAGAGCTTAGGTTGCATAAAGTAGAAATTTTTAAACACAGTAGTTGGTATGACTTTTATATACTTCCATGTACAGACTTAATGCAGAAAGGAAGGAAGCAGTGCAGAAGGGGGGAAAATACATGTGTTGACAGGGTTTTCTTCTGAAGTATTGGTACTTTGTAGAAGTCACACTTTGCAGAATTATTTCTATTTAATTATGTGTTTCATAATATACGCTTTCAAAAGAGCTGACAAAGGTAGCATAACAATGGGAAGAAGAAAGAATGCAAAACAAATGGTAGGCAACAAATTAAATCCTAAAGTGGAAATAAAATATTTCTCACCAAATCACTTCCAAAATTCAAAAGTTTAGACAGAAGTGATGAGGATAAGTGCAAGGATACCAACAACACAGAGATAAAATAATGGTTGATGTAGTTTGATTCAGACTACACTTGCCCTTTATCTGCAAAAGAACAGATGCTCTAGCTAGTTCCAAATTATGAAACTGTAGCTTCAAAACACATTCCTCTCTCCAATAAGCAGATTTAAAATTTAAATTAATGTCTCTACATCATATGCATGTCAACTACTTTTTTTCACAGGAAGAACACGCTCCTATGCTTTCTATCAAGGCACAAGTCTCAGAAAATACATTTTATTTACCATGAGTTATAAGTTACTGCTTTAAAGTAAAATAGGTCCTTTACCATCATGCAGATACGAGCAGCTCTTATCAAAAAGCAAAGAAACTTGCAGTGCTAAAAGAACACACACAGTTCTGTCTCTGATTTACCAAAAATTAATACATTAAGTATAACTGATTCCCTGACATGTGGTAGACCGTAATGTTGGCAGTCCTGACCTAAACCATATGGTCCGTCACTCACTATAACAGGTTCTAAATTCTATTACGTAGTTCAGAAACAAAACACAATGAAAATACTGATTTTAAAAAAGAAAAAAAAATCTTCTGATGTCCAAAAGAGGGGAAATTAAACACTACATAATTTATTTTTCAAATTCTAAAACTTTTCTTTAGACAGGATGATAACGTTCACTCTGAGAAACCTCCGCTTCCAGCTGACACAGAAGTTGTGAATGGAAGGCCACAGGAAGTCTGCCACATTTCCTTCCTATTTCATCCATTAGGATAGCAGGGGAGAGACACAGAGAGAAAGAAATAGAATGTAATGCATAATTTTGTGTCTTAATTGCTCACTTTTAGTGTGAAACATAACACTATATATGCATTTGTACAATAAGCATTTCACCTGGGTGGGGATGACAATTTCTGAGGGAATCAGTAAAGAATCATGAGAGATTCCTATTTTAAAAGACAAAGCAATAATAAGAAGCAGATCTAAATAGGCATGATGCTACACAGTTTACATTTTCAAACATTTTCTGCGTATAAAATTACACTTACTGATTTATAGGCATGGCTCTAGTTTGTACCCATGCTGTACTTGCCCCAGTGTGTCTACAGGAACATTGTAATGACAGCAGCTTTACTTGGGGTGACATGAACAAGGGGAAATTGAAAAGTAGATCCATACTAACGTAATCACAAGAAAAAAAATCTTAATCTCATATCATAACATTGCGGAAGCTGAGGTGGAGTTGAAGGAGAACTTATTGATACAGACAAGAGAACTAAAGGAATACACACACTAACAACACCATTACCAGTGAAGTGGAGATGACCAGAGGAAATCTTTCAAACTGTCAGGCAGAAAGATGAGAAGAACACAATGACAAATGAACTAAGCATGACTGATTTCTAGAAAGAACAATGGGAATGGGAGGCATCATATAACCCTTTGGCAAAGCAGACTGAAAAAAGAACGTGTGAATGGAGTGATGTGATTAATCAAAGTGAAGTGGAGATCACAGAAGAGGAAGTTCAAAGAACATTGAGAAAATTACCTAGTTGGAAAGCATCAGGAAAAAGAACAGAATCACCAATCATCAGCTAGCAAGCTTGACAAACTAGTACCTTCAATTCAATATATATACATATATGAGAAGCTGGGAAAAGATGTATGTAGATAATGGCAGGAAGGATTCAATTAAATAAAAAGATGTAAAATGTGTAACATTAGAACAGGCTCACATGTGGGTTTGATGCTCCTAGAGCACGTACACAACACAGGGATGTCATAATATATTGCCTGTCCCTTTGGAATGGACCTGCATCAGCCCATAGATTTAAAAGGCTTTCTTGGCAGCTAAAAGCAGGTCAGGCTATCCTCGCCATCGTAGAAACTTGGTAATTTCTAGCAAATGAATTCTTGTATCAGAGAAATAGAGCCTGGGGGAAGAAGGCAGGCCTGCTGACAGGGCAGAATAGCCTTTTCCAGAAAAAAATAAATAAATAAATAAATAAAAGTTTCAGGACCTCACCAGAGGGGATTCCTCCAAATGTTTTGAAGCAGACTTTAGATGAAATTTATCTGAGACTAGGAAAATAGAAATAGTGTGATGAATCAGTTTGAACCGGAGAAAGCTGAGGGAAAGGACATTTTTTGTACCTTATAAGACCAGTCAAAGCTGAGCTCATAACCCATCTGTGTCACAGTCATCCATTATTGTTCTACTATTTCATTCCTCTATTCCCCTTTCTGGCTCAGCTTTCTTTTTTTCTGTGTATTTTAACTCATTTTCCTTTTCTGCTGCAAATAACTGTCACCATGTGGTTCAGTAAGAATGTTTCTCCAGTTCTGATTTAATAAACACCTATAAATTCAGCTATTCAGGTCAGATATTTTTCTGATATGACAATATGTTTTTTTATGAAGTTCTGAGAGTACTGCCAGCAGAATTCAAATTCTTCAGGATCAAAACATTTTGTTCAAACGTAGAGATCCTATACAATTTTTCTAAATCTCATGTACTCTTTTCGCTTTGTAAAGTCTTTCAGTTTTTCTCTTGAATGCGCCTGCTCAGTTTGCTCCCCACACATTATAAAAACCATCTGGGATTTTCCTGTTATTTACAGTCATGATACACTGAAATTTTGTGGCTTTTGCTTTGAACTTGAAAAAAGTTTTAGACAAATATTACTTTGTATCACTTGCTGGAATCAAATTGAATAGACTTCTGGTATCATCTAAAAAAAGGCAGTGTGTCAGATGATTAATTGTAATGTTGAAAATGCAAGGAAAAAAAATGTTGTGATTATTCATGTTGTTTTGAGCAAATCATTAATCTTTCATTTGCAGCTGAGCAAACTGGAGATGATAGGTGGTTTGGGCTCTGCAGAGGGCGAGTGTTTTGAGGATGTAAATGTTAAGTATCTTTTTTTATTATTATTGCTACCAGTTCGCACAAGGAATTTTGCAACGCATGAGAGGCTACTTTGCTGATCAATTCCAATATAAAAAGTTCTGGCTCACTGACTATCTGAGAAATTGTTCTTTTTCCATATGATCTAGTGGCAGGAGAGGAAACAAACAGAGGTAACAGTTCCACCAACTCTCGTTAATAGGAATTCATTCAGGCAATCAGGTGGTCTTCAATTAGATGAATGTACACAACACCTGGACTGATAATATTCTAAGCATGTGCTCCTCCCTATTTGTAAATCTGCAGAACAGATGTGAATAAATTTAAGCCTTCAAAATATTGCTGCTTTTTTTCTGACTAGCAAAGGATTAGCAAAAAGCAAGCAAAGGATAATGAAAATAGCTTGCAGCGCTTCTTTGTTAATACAGATTGGCAGTAGGCATTACTCAAATACCTCTCCACTTCTCCTCTGCTCCAGAGCCAAGTATCCCTGAAGTAGGGCAGCTTTGCTGCTTATACCTGGATTTTGACAACTTCATCCCTACCTGCTGCACGCAGCAATATGGAAGCACTGCCTCTCACAGATATTCACACATCAAAGGAAGCATGTGCATGAGCTTAGAAGATGTATTAAATCAGGATAGTCCAAAGTCTTCACTCAAAACTGCTCGGTATTAGAGCAGACCTCATAGCTCTCTTAGCAAAGATCTAGTTCTAGGCACCTGCAGCTTTACACTGCCAGTTGCCCATGAACTACGCAACAGGGACACTTCTGAAGGGAGTTTAGACATCCATGTTCTGTGTTCATCCCGAAAGCACTACAAACTCTTCCGACATATCTCTGCACAGACCTGTTTTACATCTAGGTAACATCTGATATATTCAGAGTCCAACAGCTATTTCTTTTCTGTCCCACTGGTGTGTTACCAGCTGCGCTTCTGGTACATTCAAATGAGACGACACTCCTAATTGCTCCTCTGAGTATATGCGTTTCCATACACAAAGTCCTCCAAGACCCATGTGTACAGACCCTCACAAGGAAACCTCTGTCAATGGAGGTATAGCCTAAGACATAACTCTTAAAACCCCAGGTCCTGTCAGCTTAGACCTGTGCCTGGAGAAACACCAGGCAGAGTTCTGGCCCTCCTGCCCTGCTCACAGGGCACAACGGCAAAATCTGCCATAACGCTGGCATCTCAGGACCGAGGGATGAGGGAGGTCTTGGCCTTGTTTTCTTTCATGTTTACATAGAACTATACCACCTTCTTCTCCATCTCATTTTAGTTATCCTTACTCCCCACCAAGTGCCAACTAGCAGCATAATAATCAGGTCCCCATTAATTAATAATCAACAACCAGACCTATTACTAGAGGAAAGCAAGGAGGAATACTTACCCAGAACTGGGTCTTCAGATAGACTTTGGAGTATCAGCTACAGCATCCTCCCAGCTGAGGTCAGGAAGACTTTTTTTCTGCTTATAGGATGCAACACAGCTAAAAAATAAACCAGAGACTTTCTGACAGCCCTAAGCAAAGGAGCAAGGAGGTATCAGCACATCCACACAAACTGACCTCAGAATGTCTAAAACAATGTAGTTCCTATGCTGCTTTAGTGGCCTCTTCAGATTTAAGATTTGCTAATCAGAACATTTGCCACCATTTATTTAACTATGGCAACATTTATCATAATGTGCAAATTTAGAAAACGCGTTGCTTTTTCACAAAATCTCTAGATTTCTTAAATGTTTATCTTAATTAATATGCTGCTCTTATTTCTCTGAAAGTGACCCTTTGATTTTCAGGTCTTCTGGGAATACTGAAAATAAAGATTTTCTTCTAAAACTGAATGTTCTATAGATTTCAAAGCTACTATAGCTTTACACCAGCACAACTGAAAGCCAAATTTGGCTTTCAATTTGTCATTACTTACTGAGTTTACGGATGGCCTGGCTAATGTGATCCATGATTTATGACACAAAATATTGCTGCATATAGCCAAATATTCAGAATGCTTTACAGTTATCGTTGGGCTGCACAAATGGCAGGAACATTTCATCCAAATCCAGATTAAAAAAAGGAATATGAATTCTCTGCCAAAGAAAATGCATGCATTATTTTCACCCCTTCCTAATAATGTGTACTTTTCCATTGTCTTCAAGGCTGCAAGTTAGCTGTGGCTATGTGAATGGGTTTCTCTACAAAATATACTTTTGCATGATTTACCACTCTCCCCCAAAACTGGATACCTACTAAAGAAGCAGTGTTTGTGGATCAAACCAAAGACCTTTCTCACGCTGTTCTGTTCAGCTATATTCTTACATGGCCGGGGTAACTCCTCAGCAATCTTCTCCTTGCCCTGGATGCTCTGGCAGTTTGTAGCAGCAGGAAGTCACAGAGCAAACACAGAGGTTCCCAGGGACTGTCAGATGTAACGCTGACATGTCTTTAGGCACAGCACCCTTGAAAAGGCTCCATCAACTGACTGGCATGGAAATGGTCCTCTGAGAGACACTTAAAAGAGCATCTGTGGACTCATTCTGAGCTTTTGAAGGGGGGGTGTGGGGGGGTGTATATTAGTTATTAATAATGAGAAAATACATTATTATTAAGACATCCTGCTAGTGATTTCATGTCTTCATCCTGGTAAGAGTTCACTCAGATTTATCTTACTCCACTAGAAGTTATTTAAGGAGTATGCATACAAAAGAGGTCAGTCATTCTTTGGTCCATGCCCAGCTGTAAGTTACATCTCTCTCTCTTGAAAAGTGAGAAAATGTAAATACCAAGCTGCTGGTGGTTTGTACTTTCAGGTTTCAATGAGATGTGATTGGTGCAAACTGACATGGATGTTTCAGCAGATACGTATGAAGATTTCTTCATTAACATGATACTGGGGCTTTCTCTGTGCTCTTATGTATTAGTTAGTGGTTACTCCTGCTAGACTGACTGTTTGCTATGCAGAGCAGGGCTGTCTCTACAGGGTTTGCTTTGAAGGTGTAGCACTGGACAGCTAGAAACAATCAGGTTCTCCCGAGCTCCTGATGGCTTATTTGTTATTGCAAGAAGCTTTGTGAGATCTTTGTTGCTAAAAAGCACTAGATTAAAAGAAATATTTCTTGGAGGATGAAGTCACTATTCTTTTTTTATTAGAAAGTAGGAAACATGCAAAACAACACTCTATAAATAAAACCACTTAAAAATTCTAGCAGTTTTTCAAATCTCAAAAAATAATCTTTCATATGAATTTTATAAAAGGGAATAAATTAAATTTTCATTTGGCAGTGTACTATGCATAAAGTGCAAATGTTGTAAGTCTATTTATCAGGCTGGCCAGAATATGACTAATAAGAAACTGAGAGACTAGATTCTTATTATTACAGTCTAATAAACAAGAATTGTCTCTTAGCTTGCTTTATGCTATTTTCTATGAATTAGGAAGAAAATACATTTTCATACAGTTATCATTCTTCATTCCCAATCTCTTGTTAAAAAGCTTATCAGTATTTCAGAGAAATTGCTCAAAAATTGAGTGCTTGGAAAACTAAGAGGAGATTTATGTCAGGAAGAGATAAGTTGCCCCCAGGTCTATGCACCTCATTTCTACATTTTTATTTTTTAGGAAAAACGCACAGGTGGTCTGACCACATCAGTAAAATGTCACATCCCATAGATAGTACATTCTTTTTTTAAAAGTTTACCATGTTGTTAACTTCTCAGAAGGGCTTTTTGTGTTGCTTTTTGATTTTAGTTTGTTGGGGGGTTGGGTTTTTTTGTTGTTGGCTTGTTTTGGGTTTGGTTTTTTTTTTTTTTTTTTTAATCACCTTCCATTTCCCTGTTCTATAAACAGTCTCAAGGATGAGCACTCCTACCAGAGACACCTGTTGGATGGACCAGCGCTGGAACCTGGGGTGGCAATTAGGACTTTACCTTTATCTTTCTTTTACCCTTATTTTTCTATCTTACTCTCTCTCTTATCCCTTTATATAATCTAAACAACCTTCTCCCATAAATAAAACTTTTCTATCAATCATTTGGTGTTAAACTACCTTAATTTAGCCCAAGGGTACCATCTTGAACATTGGTTATTTCAGAGTGAGTTGTCCAAGGCCCTCTCAGGACCTGACAGAATCCTTAGACATGAACAGTTGACCAAGTCTGAGACTAGGATTGGATCCAGACACACCTAGACTCCTCTCTGAGGAGTTTAGAAAGCAAGGGGGATCCTTTCTGAACCTCGTGACTCAACGGGAGTTGAGTCTCCCTGTGCATTAAAGTGCATCATTCACTCCCACTTGGTCCCTGACACCACCTTTTCAGAAGACTTTGCTTTGTGTTTTCATGTGCTATAACTTTTAGAATAACCATCTAAGTGGACTTGCAACAGCCACCTGGCCTTCTAGAGGCAGAAGTTTAACCGCTTTTTTATTGAATCTATGCACATTGCTTTTTTTCCCCTTCGTTGGTCAAAGAGCAGTAATTTTTCAGTGATTGCCCCACTTCAGCTCTAATTCTAGGCAAGAGAAGTCAACACATGCCATTAGATTCAGTCTAATCCTGAAATAAAACATTTTATTTCACTGGGATACAGCAGCAAGGAAGAAGTCTGACAGGCCAGCTCAAGTATATATACTGTTTGCTTTTTCAAGGAAGAAAGACTTTTGTACAAAAGTTCATCAAGTTAAGACATCAGATTTCAAAGGGAGAGGAAGGTTCTAGCTTATTATCTATTCTATGCTATATCTGCTATGTGTTCCTGCTTGGCATGGTCCTGATAAAGTAAATTACACTGGAAGTTTACTGCACCTAGGAGGATTCACCTACGCTTGGGAACACAGCAAACTGTTCCAGGGATGTACTTTAAATGTATTAGATTTCTCTATACAAGGAGATTACTTTCTTTTTTTATTAATTACTGTAGCATTATGTCCTTTACCAAAGTGATATTTTTTCCATATGCTGTCCCTTCTTTAAATCAATTTCGTTCCCTCCTGTGGCAGCAGCCAGTGTGTCTTGCAGTAAATGTTAAATTTGTTATGCCAGAAGGCATGACAAATGTGACAAAATGAGTACTTGCTACTGGATAACTAAATTATTTTATTTAAAACACTATTTTACAATATAGCACATCTTCTTTGCAAAATGAGTTTTTCATAAAATTTGCCAGTGTTTTCTCCACAAGGAACTTTCCTAAATTTTAACAGTTCTGTGTTCAAAAGAAGGAGGAATAATCATTGGAGCAGAGGCCATAGTTTAACCTTTTCTCTTCCTACATACTGGTAGAGCAGCACAAGCCTCACTCCTCTTGTTCTGGCCCTTCCTTTCTGCCTCCCCCCTGCACACTCCCAGTGTGTCCCTGGCATGGCACTGTCTCTCATAAGGGAGTGACAGACGCCACATGGCCAGGGAGAATACAGGCACGGGGACTTCACCTCTGGGTACTATCTATTGGATTAGTTTTGCTTTAAATGAAAACTGAAGCCCCTGTCACCCTTCTGAGAGATAAAACAGATTGGATATGAAGCAGACCTTGAGCTGAGCTCAGTGCTCCTGAAGCCTCAGATACCTGTGGACATCGGAGGAAAGCTTGGCACTTCTCTTGTCACCCAGGACAGCAAAGGAGAGTAGGATGTAGCTCTAATCTAGAGCTTCCCATCTCATGGCCATAGATGTAGATCCTTGGTGAACACTTGGGCTTTATGAGGAGAACTGCAGCTGTTTCAAAGCCAAGTACCTACTGGTGCAAGCACTTAGTAAATCATGCTAAAACTGTTGTGTAATTAGTAACAAGAAGGGAGATAAATTAGAAGCATGGAAGATTGTTTAGGTGTTAGAGTTATCGAAGTCAGAAGGGTCTGACAAAGCCTTCCCCTGAGTACCCACAGCAGTAGCCAGAGCAGTCTCAGAACTATTAATTAGCAGTGATTTCTGAAGATGCTCAGAAGACAATGAGATCCCAAAGGACTGGAAAAGGGCACAGAGAAAATCCTTCTCAGAGAAGAAAAAGATGTATCTAAGGAATTAGTGACTATTCAACCTAACTTCAGTACCCCAAAGGATAGTGGAATAAACTATCCAATAATCTGTCAGTTCATTAACACCAAGAGGGTAATAAGAACCATTTAACATGTATTTGTCAAAACCAAATTGTGCTCATGCAGTACAATTTCCTTCTTTGACAAAATAATTAGTTAAGTGGATGAGTGGGAAGCCTGAAATGTGACATATCTTGTCTTTATTATGGCTTTTGACACAGACCAACATGACGTCCTCATAATCAAACTAGACAAATATATTCTAGATAAAACTGTTGTACAGAAAGTTGAATAAAGAATAGTTCAAAGTCTGTTTTCTACCAAAAAGGAGATTAAATGGATTCTTACAGAGCTATGTCCTATGTCTTAAATTCTTCAATATTTTTATTAAGGTGAAAAATTATACGGAGAATATATTGGAAAAATTAATAGATGACACCAAATAGAAAGCTCTCTGGATAAGATACTTAAAATTTAAAATAATCTTAACAACTTCGAGAAATCGTCTGAAATAAAGGAGTTAGAATAGAATAGAATACATATGAGGTACAACACATGTGAAGGGAAAAGAGAACGCATAAAAGCAAAGTATGGAGTAAAAAGTTAAAACCTTCTTTAGGAAAGGATTAGAAGTATATTGTAAATCACAATACTGCTTCAAAAACAGCAAAATTCTTTCTAGCATATACTGGAAGTATATACTAATAACTTCAAAGTATATACTTAGAACAATCATTTTACTATGCCTAGGACTATGTCTTATATATATATTGAGCGAGGCCTCTCTTTTTAAACAGTACACGTGAACAAAAATCAAGACGATACAGAAAATTCATAGGAAAGGAAAAAATGTAAAATATTTCAGGGATTCTGGAAAAAAAGTAGTGGGGGTGGTACATCAAGGAACAGGAACAAAGAACTAAGCTGTGGATTCCATTTTCACATAAATAAAAAGCTGATATGAAACTGACAGTGATACATTCTTTACTTTCTTGAACATATTTGGAGAAGTTTGTAGAATCATTGAAATACCCTTGATCAGAGATTTCAGATCAAGGAGTATGGTTATCCTCATCTCAGGCATATGACTTACCACCCTGTAACCAAACTTTACTAAAAATACGTATATGGTAAAGCAAAAAGGAGATATTGGCTGGCCACTAAATGGTCTCAAGATCACACCACCACTAAACATTCACAAACTGATGGAGCATCTCTAGCTCTGTGGTCACCCACCCTTCAGTTCCTCACACCCAGGTGTTGAGCAGTGGGCAATGGCATAGAGGCTCCCAGCTGTGGGAGCTGAGTGATTCTTCAGCCAGCACCCAGGCATCAGCGAAAATGAAAACACCAGCCCTGGAGAGGGGTGAGAAGCAGAAAGTCCTGGGAAAGAAAATGTAACCAAGAGTGGTGCAAACAGCTTTAGACCAAGGAAAGCCTGCGCGGGGTCGCAGGCTGGCTGCTAGGGCTGCAGGCTGCTCACTTAGCCTACACAGAAGAAGAGAGTTCTGACCTGTTACAGCAGCAAACATCATTCAAATAGCAGATTCCCTTCACAGAGATTTCTGTGGATGCTGCATTTTAATCCTTCTCCCTTCCATCCCCATGCCTCTGCCCTGCTGGGAGCAAGAGCTGATCTTCAGGATTTTCACCCCTACTCTGCAGCCCTGCCATACCTCCTTCACTCAACTCCTAGAAACCCTAATGCCTCCCCTGACTCTTTTCCCTATCCACACTTCCCAAATCCCTCCTCCTACCCTCCCAAGCACTGTGGTTCTAGCTCCAGTGCAAATAGGGAAAAAGATCAAGATGAGACTTAAAAGACTGTAGGAAAAGGAGGCCAAAAAAGAAGAGTTTTCTAGTAGAAGGACAAACATCAAACCCACGTAATGAGATCATTTGGGAGAGCAAGGCAGATGGAGTCAGATGGTGGCAGCATACTTCTGTTCAGAGCCTGCCACTGGATTCAGCATTTCCAGGGCTCCTCCCTCCTCTTTCTAGAAAATTCAGCATAATCCACTAGTAAAATATTACCTTTCCTTCCTTCTAAAGATAAAGTGTCATGAAGGCTAGATGAAAACACACGGGTTTGTTCTGTGTCATTCCAACAGGCAGAATTTCTGTCTTCTCACTTAATTTTAAAGTAGTAAGACATGCTTTTTAAAAAAGTTATTGGAAGACACTTAAAATGTCTTTTGCGAATTTGGAAAATCAAGCAGTCTAGTTAAAAAGCAGCAAAATTAAAGAAATCTGTTCATAGGCACCTTGCTACAGTTTCTTTAACTGCTTTTTAACCAATCATTAACCTGTCTCTTAAACACCTCTGTATTTTTTTCATGTAAGCTTTATTTCCTTATACAAGTGCTGTCTGGAGGCAGAGGAAGAATAACAGAGCTCTTATTTAGCCTTTTGTTCCTAACTACAGTTATAATCTTCCCAATTTATAAATTGTCTCGATAGAGTATCTCCATATCATAAAGGAGGCAGTACAATATCTGACATTTATAAACTGTAACAGAAAAGAAAAATAATACACAATGAACAAGGTATTCTGACAGCATGAATTGTTGGGGAAATATTTTGCCATTTAGTTAATATTTCTTTTTGCCATCGTATAACTCATGGTCCTGATAGGAGCAAGGCCAACAGAATTTTTACATATTCTCTGACTTTTCAACTGTCTTCTGATAAAAACATAAATACAGTAACTGTTCTGTATTATATGACATTCTACCATTACCTATAGCTGCATTACACCCTCTTCCCACCAATGAAAATGTATGCCCATATACTTTAAAGATTACTTTACCTTGGTGACAGCCTGGATAAATTCTGGTCTTAAATACCTCTTCTCGGCAATGTGAAAGCACCATTCACTGTCACACTTAAAATACAGCCTACAGTGAGTCTGCCTTTCTGCGAGAACATGCCCGAGATTAAGGGCATGAAAGATGAGGGGGAAATAGGCTCTTATGGTCAAGAAATTAGGCATGCTTATCAAAGAAACAGTTAGATACTTCATTCCTTTATTCTCCAGTCTTTTGTATAATGTTCTGCAGTGCTCCACCTCTTCTTGTCAAGGGATTTAGGAAGGCTAAGGGACATTCAGATTATCTTCATGTTATCTCCATCTGAGGATTTTCCTGCTTCTGTAAATGACAAGGTCTCTCTGTATATTTTTCTGCTGTAATATCAGACATTGTCTTGTCTAAATGGCAAAGGAGAAAGATGCAAAAACTATAATTTCCTACCCAAGAATGATTATGCTGAAACAGGAAGTGTTTAGAGGAAAAAATGGTGTCTTTTATTAGTTAGAAAAAACAGCTAAGTTTTGGGGCTATCAAGTTCTAAACTGTGCTAATTCTTCTATTACAAGATATTACCCTAAAACCTTGCATATATAATACATTAAAGCATTGCTCAATTTGAGACTTTTTGTGCTAGAAAACATTCAATAATTCTTTGGGATAATTTCCTAAAATCAAATATATATAAAGGCAATGTAATCTTTATTTTAAAAGCTAGAGTTTATTTAAGGATATACTTCAGGTTCCCTAGCTTCAGTGAAACCAAAACTCTTCCTCTGTTGACTTCCTGAATGCATTAAATGCCCTTCTACATTGGAGCCTCTGGATGGCTCTGCAGTCCTCTTTAACTCAAAAGTTTTCATCAGATATACATACCAAAATTTTGAAACAGCTGGAACATTCAAATGTGTTATAAGAAACTTCATTTTAAAAAGATTATTTTAAAAAGAATTCAAAGAACATTCTGCTTTATATCCTTTCTGTCATAAAGATCGGCTAAAAAAAAAAAAAATAGAGGGGGCTAGGGATTAGGATTGGAGGGGGAAATAAAAGTTTGCATTTTTCTTTTGTCTATCCTGTAGAGACATAGGCACGACAAAGACTATGAGACAGATGGGTGGGCATTCACAGTCAGCTCTCTATCAGCTCAGCTCAGCACTGCATGGTGTCTGGTCAAGAGAAAGGCAAAACATTTCTGTAGAGCATTTCAGCGTATATGGAGACTAATATCCTGGTTTCTATAGACCAGCAGGAAGATCCCCTTAGTGGTAAGAGATGGTCAGTAGCCTTTACTGAGTGATGTTGCAAGGGAGAAGTCATGGTTCTATAGTAAAATTGTAGAGAACTTTTTGGGAACTGACATATTGTGTAGCATGAAGACATATATGCAAAGGTGTAAAGCTGGCTGTCTTAGCCCTGGGCAGCGGTGCAGGGAACCTGTGAGCCCAGCTTGGCGCAGCGTCACTCATCCTGCCTAAAGGAAGCAGTCCCTGCAGCCGTCCTAGGCATTACTCTGGAGGAAGTTGGCTGGTTGGCCAACTCCAGAGTAGACCCTAGGAGTGACGTCACATTTATACAAATGATCAAGAAATCTGCTTCCAGGCTCACTTCAAAGCACCATTCTATCTGGCAATGCCTAATGCCGCTCAAGGAGATCAGTTGGTGATTCCTGAGCTCTTAGTAAGTAGAAGAAAACTGGGTTACATATGAAGCAAATAGGAGCAAAACTCTCAAGGCTCGGACTTACTTGCAACTTTTAATACACTTTGCTTCAATACTCATTTGAATAATCAGACGTCAATGCCAAGGGCCTTCTTCACATAAAGTTTCTATGAAAATATTATTTGAAGAAAGTGCTGTTGTAATGTTTTGCTTTTCAAGCAGAACATGAATACCTAGATGTGCCTGATGTATGTATGTTCTGGGATTTCTCGCATTTTACAGCTGTCTTAAGTGCTGAATGATACCACTCTTATGGATCAGGACTATTGAAATCTATTTAAATTAAATCCATTCACATTCAATTTCTGACAATAGAGAGCTTAAGATATGTATCTATACAATTCAAACTACAAGGAAATAAAGGAGGAACAATTATTATCAAGGAGGAACTTTGGCTATATTATTAAAAGAAAGATACGGATATATGCCTAGTTATGTCGCAGTTTGTCTTCTTATTATCTCATACCAGGCCACCTCCCGCCAAGCGGCAATGGACTGGCTTCTCATGAAGGAAAAAGGATATTAAAGACTGAATTTGGAAATAATTCTATGATATCAGCATTATATTCACATATGAATTATGAAATCAGTCAACTAATCAGCATGTAGGTTAATTACTGCTCACAGGTAGCTTAGCTCAACCAGCTTCCACTTCCCAGACACTTGCGTTCCCTGAAGAGATAACGGAGTAGAGACTTTGCAAACACCACGAAATTTACCAGTGTGCTAAAAAACAGGACAGAGAAAACTTCATCTATAACCATGCTAGCTGGTGATACTTCACACAGCAATATTGAAGATGAAGACATTTCCCAAAGCTATATTAAACTCTGTATTGGATTACTGAAACAATGCCGTTTCCCATTGAGGAAACAAGCCTTTTTGGAATAATTTTTTTGGTTGCAGTGCACTTCTACTAACAATGCTGCCCAGTTCCCTCTTTATAGACTTACTCCTGCTCCTCTCCAGCCCTTGGGCAATGAACTTTGCATTTATTTAAAGGATCTTCACTAACCTTCTTTCTAAAATACATCTTTGATCAGAAGTCACCCTCAGGTATAGATAGCAATGAAGTACATGGAGTGCTACAAACCTTTCCAGTATCCTTTCTTGCAGGAAATTAAAAGAAAGAATTCAAAGATCTCTTTGTAGACATTCATCTTTATCCTGTACAGTAAAGATCCAAGTGAGCAATGAAATAAATCTGACATAGGTTTCCTTGATTGTAGAACTAGTATGAAATCAATGATTAGCACTATCTCGTTAGTTCCTTTCCTTGCATAACAACTTCAGGTGACAACTTTGGCTAGTAAATTTTAAACTCTGTTCTTGGGAAAAGACACAACTTTGTTTGACTTTCAGATGGTTGTTATGTAAGGCTGAAAAAGTTATTAGTAGAAAGTAAGTGTCATTTACTTAGAACATTGCAGCAATTTAAATACATTTTGGTTCCAGCAAGAATACATTTACTAAGTAAAATATCTCACACAGAAAAGAGAATGATGCAGGCCCAAGGAAAGAATAAAGTCCAATGCAAACTTCATGATGCAAAAAATATACTGAGTCATGAGTGGAAGAACATATCAAAATTATGCCTCCTTAACTTTTTCCATGTCCTGAATTTGGAATGGAGAAGCATTTAAAGCCAGAGCACTTGCAGAGCCAAGATCTGAGGAGCAACCAAACTCCATACATTTTGCTTACATCCTGTAATTTCATTAATACTTAAACCAGAAGTTCAGTCCCTCATAAGGAAGAAAGTGCCTGTGGAAACCCTTTGTCAAAATGCTGTCTGTTGTAGTCACATTGTCAAGACAGTCAAGCTGTCTGTTGCTAACTCAAGAGTTCCCAGAATGAAACATCAAAGATAGATAGAGAAAATTTCAAACTTTTTCTTTGAAAATAGAGACCCCTCATACTCTCATTTCTCTCTGCAAAGAATCCAAGAACTGTACATCTATTAATTGCAATTATTAAAGAAAACCTCGCAGAGTCAGGAAGCAGAGACTTTTCAGATAAGTCTTATTTGGCATCTGTAGTAATGGAAATTCCATTTGTAGCACACCATCATCTCAGCCATCACACACCAATACTTAGAGCAACACTATGTGCTGAAAGTGATAAAACACACTTTAGCAATAGCTTTTCAAGCATGGCCAGACACAACCGAGTCAAATGTAGCACATCACATGTATTATATTATCATCAGAAGGCATGCATAGCATAATCCTAATCTTTAAATCCCAGGTGACTTGAGAAACAATGTGATTTACATGTTCAAGCGTTTTTTTAAAAAAACCTAAAATTATCATATGATAATCATAACTTGGTTTTAGTCAAAATCCATTGCATAACTGATTTACAGTGCTAGATAGCTCTTAGGTCCTTTTAAAGATCTAGCCTATTACTTTCGCATGTACATTTGTCAATGAAAACGTTGCTGGTTTAGTTAAATGGTGATTCTATTGCTGCAAGACTCAAGAGCTGGCTCTTTTCCAGCAACTAGCTGGGTAAATTTTGTGTCTGGAATATTATCTGTGGCTTTGACATGGCGATAATTCCCTGCTTCATTTGAGCATGTTTTTATGCACAGTTCAGCTTGAAGACTAAACGCATCATCATCTGGCATCCATATGCAAATATAGATTAGAAACACTTTCAAAAGCATTCATATACAAAAAGAAAAGCTTATTATGTCAAAGAATTAAGAAAGAGGCATACACCAGACCTATAGACTTAGGACACAACCCTGTGATTTCCTCCAGGCCATGGAACATTCCCCCTGCTCCCAGCAAAGCTCATAGGCAGCCTGGAAACCCACAGACCTGTCTGCTTCTGCCCTCCCTTTCCTTCAGGTGTCAAACCACCCTGACACTGCACCAGTTCCCACAAGATGTTATTGACTGCAAAGAGGCTTCTGAGAAGAAATAAGTGATTTTTAACATGTGACTGAAAAGGGAAAAAAATAAATTTAAAATTCTAGTGAAATACATGTATATAATTAAACTAATTTGTATCTCAGTCATTCTTTCAAGCTTCATCCGTCCTCATACATTACAGTTGTCATCTTAATCTCTTCTTGCACTGCATACAAAACCAGACAAAGGTATTGTCTTTTTGGTTTTTTTAATATTGTTACATTTTGTCATAATCAGAGGATTTCTTGACCAACTCTAAGGAACTACGTGGGCACACGTATATGCATGTACTTACCTGTGACTTACCTCACTTCAAGTTCCACAAATCAGACACGACATAATATAAAACAGACTATGAAATAAAGATATTCAGAAATGTTCCCTGTTGGCGTCACTGTGACTTTCTTGCTTGTAGTTTATCAGAAATCTGAGAACAGTAGTAAGGTTTTATTGTTGTGGCAATTCTAAGGGACATAGTGTAGGTGCTTGCTAGCCCTGTGTTCAGTCGCTCACATCTCACCTGCCAATGGAGTTTGAAGACTACTGCCTGCAGCAGGGCTCATGTCTCCCAAGCACAGCCCAAGCCCCTCCAGTCTGCAGGCAGAAGTCTGAATGGACGCAGTGTGCCTTAACCAGAAAACTGGACATTCCTTCTACTTTACTATCAGGATAAAAAGTTTATGCAGTATTTTAAAGTTCTGTCCTCTTGTCCCTCTTTCTTGTCCATTCCCAGTATTCTCATTCCATGGTCTTTCAGTGAAACCATGCCTCAGTCCTCACTTTTTATATGATCATCTGAACGAAAATAAGCTAATGACTTTTCTCCTTTGGAATTTTATCCCTCAACAAGAAGCATAAAATTTTCCTTTAATTGACGTTTTGAACATGGCATGCTCACTTTCCGGCCATCTGTTCTTCCCCCTTCCAGAGTACAGCTGTGACTACAGAGCTACGTATTGCCTAAGCGCAGCAAAACCAGCGGGCTTCTCTGCTTGCACATGAAGGGTAAGTCTCAGCAGCATAACGCTGTGTCAGGGAGAGATACCAAAGCAAACTTGCAATAGATTAACATGAGTATTGAAAACAGCATTGCCTGCATATTCCCCGCTGTATTATTTATATCCAACAATGTCGTACTGCTTTCAGCATTCAAGCCAGCATCTGAGAGCGACTATCTGCACATGCCCAGCTCAGCTGCATCAATGGAGTCTAAAACTAATCCCACAGAGACAGTGACTTGAATGCCAGCCAATTATATGCAAAGATGAAGTTTCTCTACACCCCCACCCCCCATTTTCACTGATTAATTCTCCAGTCATGGAGCCCTCAGCACTTTCCAGTCTCTTTACTTCCCCAGTAGCTGTAGAATAGGCGGGCTGTCCAGCATCCTGGTGAGTAGCCCAGCAGATCCCTGTTAACGGTCCCCAGCTATCTGCAGAGGACTGCAGAGGATGAACTGTACTATTCCAAGTTTCATCAGCACAGCCATAATTTCTCCATCACTTTATCCCAATATCTGCATTATCTCATCCTTTGAGAAAATGCAGTCCATCTTGCTGAAAGTGATTTCCAGCCTGGAGTATTAGATTGCAGATTTTTTGAGACAAGTTGTAGGAATTTGAAGTACTTTCTACATCAAGGCATTCTAATTTTTTTCCCCAAGGGAGGCAGTTGTCCCTTGCAGCATTTTCCATATCTTAGCATTTGCAACAGGAAAATACGCTGTGCTTAATGGTGGTGGGCTGCTCTACTAGCATAAAGACCCTATAGAATTAATTCTCTGTAAATTTTCTGGCAAAGCAGAGACAGTGACCTCGAAACTAGATCACCAATAACCAGCTCAAATGAGAATTTCCCCTGAACCATAGAAAGTCTACTCAGTCCCTTAGTAGATCTATTCACACATAAAAAGCAATCCAGGATCCTGAGATTGCTCTAGTCTGATGTTGTCCATATACTGTGTAGATAAATGTTATAATCCTCATGGTGTTCACCCAGCAAACAGCATCCACTCTGCCTTTCTGGCTCATGGCATATTATAAACACAAACTTGCCCATCAGCCTGCTTTCATCGGTCTCTTTTGAGGCATCATTTTACTCTTTATAAGCAGACCTTCATGAGGCCAGAACATGCTGTCAATGCACAGTAAATCCAGACAAAAGGCCACAGGGCCCTCTAAGACAGCCAGACCTGTTGTATTTGGGTGATTTCTTGTTCACCTTGTGACTTCAGCCTCATCTATCTAACAAGTACTTTTCTTGTGAGACAAAACTTTTCCTGTGATCTTGAAACTGGAAGACTTGTTTCTGTAATTGCATTTCAGGATGACAAACAACTACTCAACCTTTCTCATATACATGAAATCCCAGGTATTAATTTAGTCAGAAGTAAGTGTAACACTTCTGCAACCCACTAGTATACACCTTTCAAATCGCATGTGTTAAGAACGATGTCGTGGTTTAACCCCAAACGGTAACTG